>JBAMCP010000121.1:58817-96520 GCA_037075105.1 Lissocephala sabroskyi | reverse complement strand
CTGCACTCGAAGGGGAAATGCAAATGTGAATTTATTGACGGTCGCTGGGTGTGGACAATTTGTCGTTGGCCTTTTAACTCCTCCACAAATCACCGTTAGGCTTTTCCGTGGGTGTTCCTGTTCCCCTCCCCCCACCCACGTCCTCTGCAATTGTCGGCCTTTTTGGTCGGCAGTACGTGAATTTATTTTGACTTGGAAATTTGTGGCCTTTTGTCGCATGTGGGACACTCGGCCGGGCAAGCTGGCTAATTGAAATTCAGAGCGCCGAATTGTCAGCCAACTTTCTCGTGGCCAGCTGACTCAGTTAGCCACTTGTTGGCCTGCTCGGTCTCACCCACGTAACTAATTTGGGTTTATAGTTCGACTCGCGGCTTCGATTTCACAGCTTGAAATTCCAAATCACCCGCCTGACATTGACCCACTCGCAGCAGCCGACCTTGCCCAAGACGAGCGTCTCTGAGTCACAGGAACTTTCACACTCTCTCTTCCTTATTTGCAGTTGGGTGTGGCGCTGATTGGCGTGACCACCGCCGCCACCACCACCACCTCGACCACCAGAAGCCCCACCACCACCGCCACCACGAAGAGCGCCAAGAAGGCGGCCAGCACCCGCCAATCGAAGGCCCTGAAGGCTCCGCTGCCCGGCGAGAACCGCGGCAAGCGGACGCTCTACGACTTCGGCAACGCCGGCTTCCTGTACTCGGATGTGGCGAACCGCAGGAGCGGCCCCGGCGGCCCCGGCAGCCCCTCCAGCTACGTGGAGGCCTACTACCCGCAGGCGGGCTTCTACAATGGCCAGAATGCAGTGGGTAAGTCGGCCGAAAGCCTGGAAATTAACAAATCCTTTTAAATCCTTTGTGGTTGCAGCCCAGTACCCGGGAGCCTTTGGCGGCCACGGCTATTCGCCGTATCCTCAGTATCTGGAGGCCCCCGAGCCCATCATTGAGATCATCATCAAGGATGCCAATGAGACGCTGGCGGAGGCTCCGGCCCAGCCGATTGTGACCAAGAAGAAGAAGAAGAAGGAGAAGGTCCATGTGTTCTACGTCAACTACAAGAAGGACCAGAACAACAAGCTCCACCTGGAATCCCCCATAGCCTCCCTGAACAACGACGACAACGACGAGGAGGAGGAAGAGGAAGAGGAGGTCATCCAGTACCCAGTGACCCCGCTGCCCCCGCTGAAGCCCACCACCCTGCGCACCATCATCCACCCGGACTCCGAGAAGTTCCACAGCAACAGCGGCATCCACGTGTCCTTCGGCTCCGAGAACAAACACCAAGCCGGCCACATCCTGGAGGAGCACGACGCCGAGAGCATCCAGCGGCAGGTGGTGGCGCTGCCCGTGGGCTCCAGCCTGAAGACGGAGTACAACCGCGCCGACTATGCCCGCGGCAACAGGGCTCCGCCCCTCAGCAATCTGCTGTATGGCAGCAGCAACAATTTGTACCACCAGCAACAATCGGCGGGGCTGCAGTTTGCCTCCCAGCAGCAGCTGCCGGGCCAGCACAGCGCCAACTACTTCAGGCCCCCGGCTGCTCTAATAGCCAGCGCCCCGCCCAAGACCAGCCAGCAGCAATACTACCACAAGCAACAACAGCAACCACAGCAGCAACAGCAACAATTCCGTCCGCCGAATTTTACACAGCAGCAGCTGCCGTCGACCTCCTCGCAGACGATTTTCAATAAGCTCGTCCAGCAGTCGCAGTTCTACGTCAACCACAACCAGCAGTACCAGCCGCAGCAACAATTGCCGCTGCCCCAGCAGCAACAACAGCAGCAGCAGGCGGTTTACTTCAAGCCGCCGGCCAGCAAACCGGTGGTGCCCTTTTTCCCCACAATACCGCCGCCCACCCGCCACTCCTCGCCCACCCCGGCCTCCTACCAGCCCATCAAGTTCCGGCCCACGCCCGCCGCCAAGCCGCTGCTGCCGGCCAAACTGGAGAATGTGAACTACCAGCAGCCCCAGGCCAAGCCGCCGGCCTCCTACCAGTTCACCCGGCAGCCTCAGTTCATCCAGCAGCCGCAGTTCACCATACGCTCGCCCACGCCCCCCACCGACTACCAGCAACACCAACAGCAACACCAGCAGCAGCAGCAGCAGCAGCAGCAGCAACATCAGGGATTGGGGGGCGTGTTCATTGACATTAAGCCGTCGAAGGAGACGGAGCTGCTGAAGTCGATACCGAAGTACGAGCAGCACATCACGGAGACCATCCAGTCGCCGATTGTGCCCTCCCGGGAGCAGTTCCCCAACACCCGCAACGAGGTCATCCACGACATCCCAGCCCCCCAGCTGGGACCCACCCAGCAGCCCCCCGGCCACTACATCACCTCGCCCGTCTATGCGGAGTCCTCGCAGGGCCAGAAGGTGATGGTGGTGACCCCCGAGCCCCTGGGCAGCGAGTACGCCCAGTACAGCGGGCAGTTCGCCGTGCAGCCCCGCCAGCCGGCCAGTCCTGCGATCCAGGCCAGCGGCTCGAATGACCACTCGCCTTTTAGCGTGTCCACCCACCACGCGGATGTCTTCCGCGAGCTGGAGCAGCGCAAGAAGCCAGCGGAGGTGAAGCCGGTGGAGGTTACGCCCCCGACCTCCACACCCAATGGCAAGGCCTCGCAGACGCTGCTGCAGCTGCCCTCGGAGGTGCCGGAGGACCTGCGCCAGCAGCTCTTCTCCTCGGGCATCCTGAACAACGCGGACATCTCCGTCCTGGACTACGACAAGGTGGGCGACATAGCCCTGGAGAACCTTCCAGCCGAGCACCTGCAGCACTTCTACGGGGCCGGCGGCGGGGCCCAGATAGCCGAGACCAACAAGGTCCTGACGGTGGTCAAGCCCAACGGCGACAAGGTGGGCATTTCCGAGAAGGACCTCCACCGGGTCAAAGAGTCCCACACGCTGCCCAAAAAACAGAACCTCGACGTCAAAGTGGTTCGCTTCGATCCTAAAGAGGAGCAGGCCGTCAGCGAGAAGTATCTGCGCACGGATGCCACCGTGGTGACCCCCGTGGACCTGGCCGACCGGCAATACAACCGTTATTTGCCGCTGAAAATCAACGGGGCCCAGTTCCCCCTACCCGAGGGCGAGGAGCTGGCGGGCAAAAGGATTGTCAGTGTGGTTGTCCTGGCCCCCGTGGAAACGCAGGCTGGGAGTGGACGCAGCCTGGAGCCGGCTGCCAAGGAGGTGAAATTCTTGGGCGGGGACCTCATCAGGACGCTGGTGAAGAAGCCCACCAAGGACAACTTCAAGCGCTGGCTGGAGAAGGAGTCCCGCACGGACCTCGAGCTCCAATCGGTGGTCCTGCTAGTAACCAAGTAAGGAATTTTTAAAGTTCCCCCCAGGATTCTTGTAATTTTCATGTCCTTTGCAGGTCGGCTGAGGCGCAGGACGAGCAGGAGATCTTCATGTATGATATTGCCACTGGCAGCGTGAACCGGCTGAATGGCGAGCTGTCCAGCACTTTCGTCCATGTGGCCGAGGAGAATGCCAGCAGCGAGGATCTGGAGCATGCGGCAACCCTGGACCACAGCTCCTTGGAGTCGATGATGCAGCGGAGGCGTCGCCGGTGAACCGCCAATCACTCAACCATCAATGCCATCAACTGTCCCCTCCCCCCTCCTGCCCTAGAAAAGGTCCTTTGGCAACACAAACTCCATTGTCGTAGTAATTCCACGTTGTAAATATTCTATGCGGATGCTTCAGTTATTCTACGTTAAGTCTACTTTAAAAATAAAACCAAGAAAAAAGTTTAAGTTTTAAGGATTAACAGTTTCCTAACGGTTTTTGTAAGATTCCTTCAATTGAAGTGCTTTCAATTCCCCACACTCGTTCAACTTGTCGAATTCACCACGGCTGGTTGTGGTTTCTGCTAGCTGGTTGCTGTCTTTGCTAAAAGCGGTTGAAAGCTCTCGCTTTGTTTTTGGTGGATTTTGTTTTTTCCGCACGCAGTTTGTTGACGGCGAACCGCTGAATTTACTGCTCTTTGTCATTCGACGAAGGAGTGGGGGGTGGTCGCTTAGGCTTTCGAATTCTTGACAACAGATTTTTGAGTATTTTGGGCCAAGGTTAACAAGCATCGGCAATTACCACAAACCGAAAAGCCAAGCGATTGTGGGCCCAGCACAAGAGCAGCCTCCCCCCCTGGCACCTACGTGACTTATTAGAAGCGGTCCATTGGAGTCAATGGCGACGTGACAAACAACCAGCCAACCAACCAGGCAGAGAGGCTGGGACGGCGGCCAAAAGAGAGCTGCGTTCAACCGAGCGACTTTCAATTGGATTTGGTTGAAAGAGAGCGTGGTAATTGGTTGAAGTGAAAGACTGATTGAAAGCAAAGATTGAAAGAGAGCCAACGGCCACGGCTCTCTTAACCGCCAACTGATGATGAGCGACTTTCAATTAGATTTGGTTGACGAAGCGATTGAAAGAGAGCGTGGTAATTGGCGCGTTGGTTGAAGTGAAAGACTGATTGAAAGAGAGCGAACGGCAACGAAGACGAGCGACTTTCAATTTGATTTGGATGACCAAGCGATTGAAAGAGAACGTGGTAATTGAAAGACTGATTGAAAGCAAAGACAAATTGAAAGAGAGCCAATGGCCACGGCTCTCTTAACCGCCAACCGATGACGAAGTGCGTGAATGTGGGAAGTTGTAAAGCGGATCGGTGGGGTGAGGCACTTGCAACAAGTTGCCTTTTGCGGTGCAGCAACTTGGCTAAAAAACCGTATCGCGGCTATAATTAAATACAGTTTACAGTTTATTTTTAGAGTGCGTCGCCGACAACAACAACAATACCAAGACAACGGGCGGCGGTTCGGCAGAAACTGAAATTGAACGCATCCAAGGTGTTTCGGGCCGCTGCCTCTGCTGGCGTCGCTGCCCGCTTTTTATTTTGTTTTCAATTTCTGGTCACACCGGCTCTTTGTTGGCGACAACAACAACAACAGCTGCACTCGACGCCGCTGCCGCTGCCGCTGTCGCTGCCTCTGCTGACGGCCGACGTGGTTTTTTTCTCTTTTCCTTTGCCGTCGTCGCGGCGTCGTCGTCCCTTAGCGAGGGGTGGGGGTGAAGTAGCCGAAAGCTTTGCGAATTCAGCGATCGACTCAAAGCTTTTGCGATAAATTTGCATGGGCGTGGGTTGGTGAGGGGGCGGGGAGCACAGCAGCTGGTGATTTTGGAATTCCGCGAAACTCCCTTTGCCAGATCGATTCGGGCTCTAATTTCGTTTTCTGCGAAAAGTCACGAACAAATCAACGGAATTAAGCGGAAAATAAATAAAGTTTGCTCCACAGACGGACAGAAAGTGATCTTAAGTTTCCCTCAAAAATGTCCCCACACCTTTTTGTCTTTATACGCTTCCCCCTTCCCCTGATTTTCGGGGTTCCTTTACCTTTCGAGCTCCACTCGTTGAAATTCCCGTTTTTGCATTTTGCTCTCTTCTCCTCTCTCTCCCCTCGCTCTGCTTGAAGTGCCTGCCGCTCCCTTGCATTTGATTTGTTTGTGTTTTCGGTTCCCCAAAAATTGGGTTACCCAAAACGAGAAGAGCAACAACAACAACAACACAACTTTGATGCCAATGACTCAGCCGACGTCGCTGGACTTTCTTTCAATGATTTTGTAATTTTTTGTCAATTTTTTATTTTGGTTAACTGAAAAATGCAACCGAAGAGAGCAGCCCGCGCTCTTTGCCGCGCTCTCTTTGTCGCCGCCAACGCGTCGTCTTCTTGGCTTTCGGCAACGACGAGGAGGAGACGACGGCGACTTATGCCATAACGGGGATCTGCCGAGCTTGGCTGGCGCCCAAGCGCTCAGTTCGGTCTGATCGGTCATCGCAACAAGTCGAGCGGCGCTCGTCGGTCGGTCGCTGTCGTCGTTGTTGTTGTTGTTCTTCTCGCGCTAACTGCGCCGCCGCCACGAAACAAAAGCAAAAAAGAAACCCAAAAAAAACTTCATACGCAGCCGCAAACGCAGCGGACTAAATAAAATCAAAGAAAACGCATTGCGAATTTAGTGCGTGGGCGGCGATTATGCAATTGTAACGGAAAGGCCAAGAAAAGCCGTTCCCCCCGCCCGCCCGCTTAAGTCACTGTTACCGAAGTCACTGTTCCCAAAAATGGCGGCCGCCCTGCAGATTTGCGCCAGCTGCTCGCGCCACCCGCGCCACCACAGCAGCGGCGCCTCTGGAGGAGGAGGCGTTGGCCACGCCCACATCTACAGTTGCTGGGCCCTGCTCACCCTGATGCTGGCCAGCATTGCCATTGTCCAAAGCGCCGCCTTGGGTAAGATCGAGATATAGAGATCTATATGTTTGTGTTCCCAACCCAAATCGGCCGACGTTTCGCTTTTGTTGGCCTGGTCGTGTCTCTGTGGTTTCTGTTTGTTTTTCTTGCCAATCCACAAACCGGTTAATCGCCCTGCTCATCGTCTCCCTCGCCGCGCCCCGACTCTTGGCTCGGATCCGCTGCTGCCATATTGACCGTATTTGACCGCGTGTGTTGGTGTCGCTGGAAGTTATCATCGCTGGTCGTCTAGCCAATTTCGAGAACTTGGTTGGAGCAGCTGTGAAACTCGATTTTCGGGGCGGTTCTGGTTGCCTCGTAATTCGATTTGCTCTTCCCCATCCGCGACCACAGCGTCTGTCTGTCGTCTTTTAAGTATCGAGGATCAGCAGATCGGGTTCTGCAATGACACCGCGGCAATTTATCTTCAACACTTCGACAATGGAAAGTTTTCAATTGGGCAAGCTAAAGGCTTAAAGATAACGATGGCAACTCTGTCAAGTCTCAGAGGAGAATAGAATTTGTCGGAATAAAAAGTTTTCAAACGAAATGGGCAAGCAGTGATCTATAGAGAAGCTGAAGGAGCTTGAATGATTCCGGCCAAGTGCCTGGCAACCCTGTCAAATCTCAGAGGAGAGCAGAATTTGTCTGATTGGATTTCCAAACGAAATGGGCAAGCAGCGATATATAGGGAAGTTAAAGGAGATTAAAGATATAGTTATGATTTCGGCCTGGCAACCCTGTTAAATCTCAGAGGAGAGTAGAATTTGTCTGATCGGATTTCCAATCTTTAATGGGCAAGCAGCGATCTATAGGGAAGCTGAAAGTGCCTGACAACGCCTGGCAACCCTGTCAAATTTAAGAGAAGAATAAAATTTGCCGTCTAAAGACCGAAAACTTCAGGAAATTCTTGAAATTCTTTCGAAAAATGGAATCCCAGAGAAGAACTCGAAACTCCTTCGCATCCTCTTCAGCTTTGGGGCCAAATTTCCTGAAATTTGCGTGGTCTCTGTCCCGAGTTCCTTATCGAAAGAAAAACTTTTACTTTCCGCTGCCCGCAGCTGCCAAAGTTGCCAGCCTGTCGCGTTTTAAAATTCACTGGCAGCTGCTTTAGGCGCCACCACTCATTTTGTGGGGCTCTTAACTTCCCATAAACTTTTGATTGCGATCTCGGCCACCTGTCGGTTCTCCCCGAGTTCTCCATCGATTTGGAATTGATTCCTGGAAGGAGAACCGTAGGCTTCTTTTGATGGGACAAACTTCCTGCTTTTAAGTAAATCTAATTACCCGAAATGATCATCCACCCACCCAATAAAATGCGCGTTTTCCGAAACGAATCTTACAGGCCCAAGACGAATGTAAACCGGCGGCCAAATCGAGTGGAGTCGCCAGGGGAACCGGTTCCTCGAGCAGCCACTAATTTCATTTTTTTTAATGGGGGCTCATAAAAAAAAAAATGATTTTGTGTTATTTTTTCAAGCCGTCCCCTTGACACGTGGGCCTGGGAGTTTGGGGCGGGGCGGCAACTCCGGCTGGGGGCGCCCTAAATGATGTCATAAAAGTGCAATAAAGTGCTGAACGTCAACCACTTTTCAATCATAGTTTTCCCAACTTTACTTTTATTTTTTTCTCTCTCTGGGAAAATGGTGAGAGGTAGATAGGACAGCGGGAGGGGGAGGGGGGACGATGTGCGAGTGCTCAATTAAAATGCAAATTGACTGTTGCAAGTGTTGGCGTTGGGGGAGGGGACATGCCACGCCCATCAGCCACCTCCTCGTCCTTCAACGGCCACAACATGAATTTCACACAAATTAACAGGAACATAAAATTGAGGATGCTCTCGGCCAGAAAGTCAACCGTCTACGGCGTCCACTTCCCCACTCCCTGGCCGTGGGGTGAGGGGCGGAAGGGGGGGGGGGAAAGGCTGGCCTATTTTGTCACATCTGCCAGGCAGACCTGCTAACTGGGCCAAATTTACGACGGGCTGGGGAAGCGGAAGAGCCGAGGGAAAAACCAACTTAAATTTTCCACTTCTCGGGTTTTTGGCTTCCTTCCTCTCAGGCTCTTTGGAAGTTGGTTCCTTTACCTTCCTCAATTCTCGGGCTTTTTGAAGAAGTCGGTTCTTTTCTTTGATTCTCTTTTCTTTCTTATCTCTCTGAGATTTCCGATCCGATGTTTATAATTCAGCTGCAAGAAACCTTGAAGAGATTTCTTCTGGATTGCTGACTCCTCAGTTATGCCGTTGCTTGATTTCTGATTCTTCAGATACTTTGAAATTCGATTCCTGTTTTTCTTTCGATTTCCAGGCTCGCTGTCAGTATTCGTTTGATGATCATTAGGACCCTCGGCTTTTGATTCTTTCCATTTAAAATTCAGGTTCCCCCTGCCTTTCTCCTTTCTCACATTCCCAAGGACGATAGCGATAGTCTCTTTTTCTTTCTGGCTGCTCAAGTTCATAAATTATTTGGTCGTATTCCTGGAGCTCTTTTGCTGCCTTGAAAGCTTTCAATTTTCCATTACCTGTTTGCCCTTAAAAATTTTACATCCTCCCAGTGTCCCGGGCGTTTTCCTAGTTTCTTGGGTCCTCGGTGATTTCTTTGCTGGTATCAAAAAACTGGCGTCTTGATTTATGCATTTGGCTATTAGGACCGACCACGCAGCCGGGCCAGCAGCAACCAAGCAAAATGCCGAGCGTGTCCAACTTTAACTGCCACTGCGATTGCCGTTGCTGTCGCGTTCATTGGCCGCCGTTGGCAGTGGCAAGTTCGCCTGGCATAGCAACAGTTGCCGTTAGCCGGCTGATTGCGCGTTGCAAGCGGCAGTGGCAGGCAGCGCGACGTCAGCTGCATAACAATAATGCAATCGGAGGCACAAACTGCAGAGAGCCAAGGAAACGAACCAACCGGCGGAATGGATGTCAAGTTATGCTGGCCGTGTGTTTTTTCAGCCGTTCGTTGTCTTTGTTGTTTTTTCTGTTCTCACAACAACAATTTAAATGTGTGCCCAGTTGTAATTAAGCGATTAGACGGGGCATATTCCCTTTCAAAGCCAACTGGAGGAATATAAGAGGAATTTCGGGTATTCTGAGATTCTTTCCTTTTCCTCTGTTTTCCCTTTCAAGATCTCTGACTTTTCACAGTTTCTAGGGTTACAGATCGCGTTGTAGACTTTGATCCCGCCAATCGGTGGATAATTAAGCTTTTGCGGCTGTAAATTCACCGCGATAATACCTATTAGTTCAGCTGGGTATCGACCTAATTTCCCTCCAGCCTTTCATTGGCTGCAGGTTAGGCTTCATTGTTGCATTGCTAATAACATAATATTTGCTATTAGCTGACCTCAAGAGGCTTTCGGCCTGACTGCCAGCAATTCGCGCTGACTAAGCAGCCGACAGACAGACGAATACTATCGATGGGAACTAAAGATCGGAGACCGAGACGGAGAAAATCAGAAGTCTTTCGTCGAACATTGTTGCAAATCGGGAATTACTCCAGAAAGAAATGAAATCGGATCGTATAAAAGATAAATGGGAAAAACATCCAACAAAACAGAACAGAAGTCTGCATGATCCTGGATTTCTATATAGAACAGATTTATGGATTTCTGATTAACTCTTTATATCTCTTGATTCTTCTTATATATCTTCAATCTCTCCTTTGTCCATAAGCTGATCTTTCATAGTGGAATTCTTTTCTTTTTCTTTATCCTTACCAAAACACCTTCTTAATTTAAAGCTGGTTGATTATTTCCCTCTCCTCTGTTCTAGGGGAAAAGAGCATCCAATGCTGGGATTTTGGAGGAGTTCCGTTTCCTTGCTTGCCGTTGATTATTTGTCGTCGTTACGCTGGCGTCTGTTGTTGGTTGTTTGCTTCTTGTGCTCTGCTCGGGGGGATGGCAAGCAAACAGCAAGAACGGCAATGGCAACAGCAACGGACGGCGGACGGCGATGACACATTTGTCTGACCCATTCGGAAAATTGACCAACGGGAATTGCGGTACTGCCGCTCATCCAACTCTCTGTGTGTGAGTGTTTGTGTGTGTGGATGGCTAGATGGATGGATAAACAAGCGGGCCAGAAAGTTTGGTCTGCGAAGAGCAGCCACTTAACCCTTGCAAGCCAGCTGGCCGGGCGGCCGGGCGGCGAGAGTTCCGAGTTCTGACTTTGATAGTTGACCCAATTTGGGTCGAGTTGCGAATAAAACGAAACTGCACTTCTCCATCTTTTTTGTAGTGCGTGTAATTTTTTAACAACAGCAGCAAGAATAACAAGAATTACAATTTTTTGCCACGACTTTGAAGTGCCAGCCGCCCCCGCCGATGCCCCCTCACCCGTTGGCTTTTGTATGCAGCAGTGCGTAATTATGATGAGTGTGCAACATGCGTGGCAACCACAGGGCCGTCGCATAGAATTTATTATGCCCCGGCCTACACGCCCACTTAATGCCCAACCGACGAGCTCACCGACTGACTGACTGTGTGTTGGGTTGGGGCTGACAATTCCCGCAAGTGCTAACCCCTTAATAGATGAGTGAGCATTGCATTTTTGTCCATTTTCGGAGGGGCAACCTGCCACTGGCCCGGCCCTTTTCGGAGGGGGCGTGTGTGGCCAAAAGTTGTCATGCTTCCAAAGTCACTTTATACTAATTTGTATTTTATGTGCTATTCGGAAGAACTGTGAATGCGATGAATGGCGAGTCAGTTACTGGAAGGAAAACTGAGGGGAACGGCTCTATAAATTGGGTCAGATTCGCTGGAACTGGGGAAATAAAGATTTAAACTTCTCTGAAGTCGTTTGAAGGTCTCCTTTGATTTTACATATATGGAAAACTTTGCAGTGAGGAACTTTATTCTTTATCTGAAGGAATCGAAGCTGAGAATCTAGATATTCTCACAGTAATTCTCTCGACAGCTTCCCAAATAAGTTCTCTGGGCGCAAAGATCTCTAAACTATGAGATTTGTATGTGTATTTGTCTTCCTAGAAAGCCCGACTTTATGCTTCTTTTTCTGCACTTGAAGAGTGTTAACTGCTTTTCTAAATTCCCTCTATCTGACTTAAGGAATCACTGCTGAGATTCTGAGAATAAGTTCTCCGATTTCCATTTTTATTTGTCTTCCTAGAAAGTCCGACTTTATACTTCTTTATAAGCATTTTTCTGCTCTTTAAGAGCATTAACTTCTTTTCTTAATTCCCTCTACCTGACTTAAGGAATCACTGCAGAGAATTTGAGAATAAGTTCTCGGAATTCAAAGATTTCCTAACTTTGAGATTTGCATTTTTATTTGTCTTCCTAGAAAGTCCAACTTTATGCTTCATTATAACCAATTTTCTGCTGTTTAAGAGCATTAACTTCTTTTCTTAATTCCCTCTATCTGACTTAAGGAATCACTGCTGAGAATCTGAGAATAAGTTCTCTGAATTCAAAGACCTCCTAACTTTGTATTTGTCTTCCTAGAAAGCCTGACTTTATGCTCCTTTATAAGCATTTTTCTGCTGTTTAAGAGCATTAACTTCTTTACCAAATTACCTCTCTCTCTCTCTCCCCAACTCTTTGTTTTTTTGTGACCCTTTTTCTGCTGCTGAGAGAGTATCTCAAAGTCGGCTTGCTGGGTGTCTTTCGAAAGACCACACATTGTCCCTGCGTTTATGACGATTAATTGATGTTTGTAATTTACAATTACCCGGTTTTCTCGGCTGCTCGTCGTCTTAGTCGTCAAACCGGCACCGCCAGCGGTTCCCTGGTTGTTACCATTACCCGCGCAGTTGTGGCGGCGGCCACTTGACCTCCAGGCCACTCCGAGATGCGCACTTCAACTTCAAAAAGTTGTAAACACTTTAGGCCCGATGGGCAAAGTTATTGGCAAACATTCACGAGTGCCCAGTCAACAACAAACATTACACACACACACACGCGATTGTAAACGAAGTCGGGCCAACGGCAGTTGGGTTTTCTTGGCTGGTCTCTGGGGGTTTTGAGTTACTGACCTTGGCCACTCGGATCGCTGGTTGCTTAGTCGGTCGGTTGGTCGGACTTTAAAGTTTCCATTGACCCCGAGATCTTCTGAAAAGCTGGCAGTAAATTGAGGCAATGACTTTCCAAGTTGCCGTTATGCCCGATGCGTTTGGGGGCAGGGCAGGGCCAGTGAGCCGGGAAAACTCGGGAGCTGAAGGGAAGTTGGCTTTCCCTTAGGCCAACGTTATGCTCTAGAAATTGTGTGGAGTTTTTTTTTGGCTAACGGGACTACGCACGAAGAAGAGTGGCAACTCTGGGTTAAGTTTTTCTTTTTTCTTTTCTTTTATTCTTGGGAGCTCCATTGACCCTTGACTTTGGCGAGGCCGAGAAAGCGGGAAGAAAGTAACCGAGTTTCGTGGCTTCTTATTTGGATTTTTTGTTGACCCATAAATTTGTAAGCCGGAGAATTAGGGAAACCTCGTAAAAGCGAGCAGCTTTAATGGATATTTTTATGGCCCAAATTTAAAAATAGATTTGTCAGCCAGTCACTCAGCTTAAGTTGCCCTGAAATCTTCTTTTTTTCAACCAAAGAAAGAGAGAGGAAAACAGCTTAAGGCTTTCCATTAAAGACGGATTTAAATTTTTACAGAAACCCGACATTGGCAATTTATAAACCTAAGAAATATGTAGAAAACAAATTTTGCAATTGGACTCTTCGGTTTTTTTTTTGGCTGATGATTTCTGGGTCTTTCTTAGTTCTCTTAACGCATCTAAAATTAACCGAAATTCAATTGATCTTAAAAAAATCAGACCTTAAATTCTTTTAAGAACCCACAGCCTTTCTCTCCATCGTGAAATCTCTTCCGCTTTTTAGCTTCTTGTAGGGGCCAAATGCTTGTAGCTGTCTATAACCCCTTGAGTTCTATAAAATGATTCCTTGGTTTTCTGATTCCAAATATGATTAGAGATTTATTTAAATATAGTTCCTTAAATTCTATTAAGACCCGAAGCCTCCTTCTCACCTTCTTGGGGTCCCATTCTCTCGCTTCTTGTTGGCTGACAGCTGCCTATTAACCCTTGACTTCTATTAAATAATACCTTCGTATTTTTGATTCGGCAATCCAAAAAGTGTTACACGTTTCAGGCGGAGGGTCAGTTCATTGGCATCCATGTGAGCCGCAATTTTTAGCGTCCATTTGCGCTGCCATTGTAGTCGCCACAATAAACCCATTGAGAGCTCATTGCATGTGCATGTGAGCTTAACTATTAGGGTTAATTATCACCGCCAACACCACCTCCGCTGCCGCTGCCTGCCCGCCGGTTAACCTCGATCTCTGGGCCCCCCCTGGGAAATCGATGATTGGTTCGAGGAAACTCGGTCAGGGGAAAAACGGATGCTGCTAGGCAAATGATTTCCTCACACTCACACACGGCGCTGATGCTAAGACTTTTCCGCGCATCTATTCATGTTCAAGTTCAGATTGAAAATGGGAAATTAACAGGCAAATTGCGGGCATTACAAAACAAAATGCAAATTATTCGAGTCAGCGGCAAAAAACACACGGATGGCGGGGGGAATTTCGGGTCGATGACGGCCATTAAAATTGAAATTGTGAGCAATTCAAATTTACGTGAATTCGCATTGCAGTCACTGACCCAGAATCTCGAAATTGTTTGTTTGTGGGCCCGACTTCAAAATGCCCTCAGAGCCCTACAATTGACAGTGGGTGGGGGAGGGATAGTAGTTACATCCATTAATTTATATGAATACTGGAAATATTACCGCAAACTATAGGAGAATATCAGGCCGGCGGTTCATAGCGCAATCGACGCTTTTTAACCCCGCGAGCCACAAGTGCAAAATAATTGACCGAAGGGGCCGCCCCCTCCCAATTGCCTGCGCCATACTGAGGTAGCTGCCGGTCCGTCCGTCTGTCCGTCGGTGTGTGTGTGTGTTGGTGTGTGTGTCTTTCAATCGTATGTCAAATTAATTGAATTTTAGTTTAACACTCTCTGAGTATTTTTGCCCTGACTTTTCCCCTCTCCTCGCGCCGCGTGAATTTCACTAACCAAATTAAATGATTAAACGATTTTTGGGGAGCCCGGCTCGAGGGTCTGTTTGCCGTCCGTCCATTCACTGGGGCAGCTGCTGTGTGTTTTGGTTTATTTTTAGCACCAAAGGTTTCTCAACTGTCACCGCCATCGCCATCCCCAAACCTCCCCCAGTCGTCTATTCTATGCCCCCAACGTCATGGGTGCGGAAAAATTAACACCCTGCCGTCAATGAGATGCCCGCCTATTCAATATGAATATTCATCATTGAGTTTCTTTTAACCAAGCTCACGTGTCTCCTCTTCTTTCTCCCTGTCCCCGCAGGTAACATGCTGTCCCATCCCACATTCAAGCCGCTCTGCAGCGCCCAGCACGAGCACTTCATCGAGAGCGAGGGCAAGGAATCTAGTCTCATCATTGAGTTGAAGCCGGGCCAGTACGGGGCCCAGCATGCATCCTGCTCGCGGATCCTGAGTGCCCCGGCGGACTTCGGCTTCATAGTCCGACTGATACTGCCCAAGCTGCGCCATCATCCGGGAGGCGATCCGGCGGAGCTGCCACGCGCAGCGGCACCTGCCCTGAGCGGCATGTCGACGCTGATCGAACGGTTCAATACGACGGCTGCCCCGGCTTCCCATGGAGCGGCCCTCGGACGCACCTGTCCCCTGAGCATTGTAAGTAGAAACTCGCAGCGAGGTCTCTGAGGAGGGGAGGCCTCGAAAGTTGCCTCGACTTACAAGCAACGCAGGCTCGTCGTCGGGTTTTAATTACAAAAAGAGCGATAATTTTATAATTTTACTTTCAACTCGATATGCTTGAGGGAGGGGACCGCAAGCGTATCCACAGCCACGCCACCTACCCGAAAATTTGCATAAGTACGTCGCGATTTACGGCCCGTGGGTTCTACACAGTTTTTTGGCATTAGAATCACGTTCGTCTCATTTGCCCAGGAAGACGCCGACACGGGCCGAGGGGAAGAGTTGAGTTGGTGAGATGGTGAGACAGCCGAACTGTGAAAACCTCATATCCTCCCACCGGCGGCGGTGACAGTGGGCACGCCAACGGTATACAAATTATGCGTCTATATGTCAAGTCCAAGCCGGGGAAGGTGCGCCGCGGGAATTGGCCAACTCTGTGGGCTTGCCTGCCTTCCGTCTATGTCTATAGGGCATCAGCCGAGTCTCTTAGTTTGGAAGAACTGACAAACTGCGGCGCAAAAAGCATTCACCTTATTGGTGTTCTCCAATCTCAGAGACACCGAACCTAATTTAATGGGCTATACGTTTTTTAAGGAATCGTTGTTTGTCTTCACACTTAATTCGATTTAAAACGCAGTTTTCGTGGGGTTTTCATAAAGAGGAAGTTCAGGTGAAGCTGTTCCAATCTGGGCGAAAGATTAGATCAAATTAGATTTACTTTTCGGTCTTTAGGAATATTACATAATTTGGCGAATAGTAAAGTTTCTAAAAATCATTTCAATTCCTCACCAAGCTCTCTTTTTCTCAAGGGCAAAAAAGCAATTCATATAGGCCTATTAGGGGTTTTCAAAATGGTTTATCTTTAATCTAAATTTAAAGAACATCCATAAATCAAATTGCTTTACTTTTAAGTTTAGTTGATTAAATATTTTTGGTCATTAGAACATCTGTTTTCTATGCGGCTGAAATGGTTTAAAACTAAAAGCTTTTCAAAGATCTTTTTAGCTATGACTAAGGTTCCATTTATTAGCTTTGATTTTATAGAAATCCTAAAAGATTCCATTACCTAAAGACGCGAACAGAGTAAAGATATTTTCCCTCCCTCCTTTTGTTAAGCAGCTGTAAGCTTTACTTCCTGTAGAAACAACTGTTATCCATTATCTTTTTACGGGAGTTCACTTACTTTAGTGTTAAGGTACTCTGGACCTAAAGAACTTGTTGGGGATTTTATCATTTGCCTCTCTATCGCGAGAGAGTGACTGTGGCTTGAAGTCATCAACTAACCAAAACCTCAAAGGAGTCTTAGTTTACCTCGTAGATTGAGTTCCTAAGATTCCAGTTGGAAACTAAAGTCTTAAACTCTGCGTAGGGCATACAAAGTTCGTCATTGCCAGCTGCCTTGAGTTTTCTTTGGGTTTCTTTGTTCTGTTGGCAGAGACACGAACGGAGTGGAGCGCCGTGAACTTGCGGTAATCATTTTTCCGGGCTCTGCTAATTTTTGTACATTAATTCAATTTAAAAATTTAATTTCTTTACCGTCGTCGAGTCGCGTAGCCCAACGCGCACAGCTCCGCTGCCCCTCCCCACCGCCGCGAAGTGCGGAGTGCGGAGTGTGCACAGTTGGTGAGGTTGTGGTCTGTTAAGTTTCGCTACCTTGCCGATTGTCTGATTGTCTGATTGTTGCTGGCTGAATTGTGTTTATTTAAATACTTAATATCACGTCATTTGCGGGGGTCGGGGATCGTACTTTTCGGCTGGGAAACAAAAAAAAGACGCCAACCAGAATAGACAACCAAAAATGTGCGACCAACGATCTTTGCGCGATCACCGATCTGTGGGTTTTTAGCATTCCTGCCGTGTTTGCCAAAGAAGCCAGACAAATATTTATGCACATAAATTTGAGGTGTTAGAATCTGAAGACACTTACTTTAAATTTGTTGCTGTTTCCACTTTGCAGTTCAGCTCGCTGGACCCCCACACCCCCCAATGGCGTGTGGATCCCTGCCACTTGGAGGACACCGCCCCGGAAATGGAGGATCCCGTGCGGCTCTTCCACGGCCGCGTCAGGATCGTCTGGGAGCACGGCCAGCACACCCTCAAGTCCAAGCTGATGGTCACCGTGCTCGGCAAGGGCGAGCAGTGCAAGAGCCCCACCAAGCACCAGTGCCTCAAGATCGGGTGAGTCCTTTAAGCTCCCAACTTCCGACCACAACTGACCGCCTTCTCCCCCAGCGACGAGCCGATCCTGTGCATTTCCAAGGAGCTGGCCTGCGATGGGATCCGCCACTGCCCCTACAGCAATGAATACGACAGCGACGAGGACTACGAGCTTTGCTTCAAGAATCGCCGGCCAGGCGGCCCGCTGCCCACGCCCCTGGAGTCCGATCTGTTCGAGCAGTTCGCCCTGGAGGTCTTCCGCAATCTGTTTGCCTACGATGCGCCCACAGGGCCGGAGCCGCCGATGCCCCCGACGAAGCCGCTGGGCAGCAACAACGCAAGCAGCGAGGAGCCCTCCTCGGTGGCTGGGGGAAATGTGACAACCCTGCATAAAATCCACACCCACTCCAAAGATATGAAGAAGCCGCTGGGTGGCAACAGCGACGGCTCGCCCAATTCCATTGGGGTGCAGGGTGTGGACACCGCCAAGTCGGAGAATGGAACGTTGCCAGGGGAGACGGCCACCGGCAGCGGCAGCGGCTTCTCTCGACGCAACTCCACCAGGACGGGCGCCCACTCCGACCTCTCCAAGTACGGGCCCTGGGGCTACCTCATGCTGGGCATGCTGCTCTGCGGCGGCGCCCTGCTCATCTGCGGACTGTGGGGTAGGTTCACATAGCCATCTGTCCACCGGTGTCTCGGGGCGAGGTGACATTTAATGTGCATTTTTTAATTTCGTGTTTCGTTTTTTGTTTTTTGTTTTTGTGTTTGTCTTTCCCCCGCCACTCCCGACGTTCTAACTGCATCTCAACCACAACCAAACTAACACCGCACTCACTCCGCCACCCGCCACCCGCCACCTGTCATCCTCGTTGAGTAGTTGCCTGTTGTCGCCTGAGCTCTCACATTCAAACCATACGTTCCCTTTCAGCCTCGGCCTCGCAGCATGCGGTGAACAACGAGCGCGAGGCAGCGCTGGCCGCCGCCAATGGGGCAGGGGTGGACCCGGCGAGTGTGGCCTCGCCCCCCAACTACGAGGAGCTCGATCCGCCGCCAGCCTATTCGGTGCTCTTTCCCAATCAGAAGGCCAACTCGAGCACGACACTGGCAGGCGTTGAGCCAGGCTCGGCCGACAGCACCACCTCGGCGGCTGCTGCTGCGGTGGAGTCGCCGTCGCCGGCCGAGCAGTCGACACATGGACAACTCCAGCAGGCACAACAGTAGCCGCAGACGCCTACCAACCAACAAATACCACAACGTTTAAAGTTACCTGGACGAAGTGGGCGTTGCCGCGCCCCCACTGTGTGTGCTTAGGAAATACAAGTAAAATACAATTTAGGTTTCCAATCTTGACTGACGATTCAAATAGCTTAAGTCGCTTTAGCTCTAAGACGCGTATCGTTTAAATCTCCCTCTCTCGCTGTCTGTCTTTGTGTAATTGTAATTTGTTTTATTGTAAACTCAAATTGTAAAGATTTAACTCTGTTTGATTTTTAACCAAGCCACGCTGACGACACCGTTAAGAACTCCCAACGAAAATGAGTGTATTTCGCAGGCCTTCGGCTCTCCCGCCGCGAGAGAGGGCAATCGCCGCGTAAATAGGTCAGAATTTTTGTTTTCAAATTTAATGTGATATAAATTTAAAACTCAAAACTTTATAAGTATCAACGATAATAATAAATAACCCTTAAAATTGTATTTAATTTGGCGTCTGTCTAGTTCCCAATCCATTTGAAAGTCTTCTTATCGATCGATTCGTTGTGGGTGACTGGCGCCATCTAGGTGTGAAATACAGCAACGCACATCGCCAATCTGCGATCGTCTGCCGACAAACGGCCAATTGGACAGAACAGATGCGCAATCAGACAGACGGATACACAACCAAAGAGCGACAGACAGACAGACAGACTTACTGTGCGTCTGTCCACTGATTCCTGGAATATCTCCTCTTCTGTACGTCTGTCTTTATGGCTGCCTAGTGCCCTTTCAATGCCCCGTGGAAAATCAAACACTCGATTGAATTTCAAATTCAAAATTTATCATTTTATTTTCATAGCTTCAATTATTTATTTCTGGCTTTGGGTTTTTTTTTTTACGGACATCGTCGCGTCCATTATCGGAGAGGGGGAAATACTTTTATTTTGAAGGGAATCTTTGATCGATAACTTTGACAATTTTCCTATTGCAATAAATTGTTCTTGTGATTTTCGCATTGAGCACCCAACAAAAATACCGAACAGTGCATATTTTGGTTTGTGTCTTAGTTTCGTATTTTTTGCTGCTCTATTCTAAGTTTTTTTGGAGGAGGGGGGATTGTTTTTTAACTAATTTGTATGCCTTGGTAAGCGGTTATTTTCTCTAATCGGTCGTTCTCGACCGCCAACTGGCCAATCCTCTAAGTTACCCACTAGAAAACAGAAGCCGCTAAGTTTTGTGTAAAGTTTGCTTGGCCGATTGCTAAGTTTGAAAATTTCACACCGAATTACAATTACACTTTTTCGTCTGGCTTACAACTAACTGGCCTAAAACTTAACTGCCAATTTCAGCATTTAAAGTCGTCACGCGCACGCGCTCCCTTTTCCAACGGGTGATTGCCCGGGGAGCCGACGTGGCGTCGTTTCAATTTAAATTTGAATTTGTTTTTTAACGTTAATTATTCATAAGATTTGGGCGATTTCATTTGCGTTAATTTACTTCCATTTTACACGCACTTAACCACTAGATTTGTCCCTAAAGAATACGAATTACATTCAGCAAAAAACACAAAATATCAGGGACTACGGGGCAGGGACAACCAATTTCCTCAAAGTGCTCGAAACAATCAACGTAGAGTGAGGGGGACAGACTATCTTATGCAATAACAATAATCGAGTAGTCGAGTAATCGAACCAACGATTTCCTATCTCGAACCACATCTAAATCGGTTAACAGAGTGGCGGTGACGACTACCATCTAAAAATTTGCATTCGAATTGTACATACAATAGAAAACGCTTAGATCCTAATTCTGTAGGCCATAGAGTACACTTAGTTATCGTTATCGTTATCGGGAAACGTAAAACTGAAGCACACACTCTCTCATTCGCACACACACATGTAAAATTCGGACGCTAAAAACAAACAGAATTTTGTTAGACTTAATTCCTATTTACATATATATTCATATACTATATCTTTTGTTTGGTTTCTTTTTTGGAAATCGTAACCGTAAAGTGCGCTCAAAAGTTGTACGTAAATAAATTCACACATTGAGCACCCTGTCGATGTGTGTGTGGGGGTGTGGGTGTGTGTGTTTAGCTCGTTTTGTTTGGTATTTTCCGTACACTTTTGTCGTGTGTGTGTTTTTTGGGGGCTTTTAGATTTTTGTTTTCGTTTTCTTCTATATAAATAAGGCCAGTGGATACGCATACATCATAAAAGTACAATCATTTAGCATATTTACCGTTATACATATACATTTTCGTATGGCTGTAAAAAGCGATTGGGACTCTAGATACTTAGTATATACTAAATGTATATCGTTTTGTATATAAAATTAAGGTAAAATCCATGCAGCTCTTATCTTAATCAGCGCAACATTTAAGTTTAATTTTTTCCACACACACCTAAAGCCTACGGAGATTTGGGAGATATCTCTGTCTTAACTTTCAGCCTGACCATCTGTCTGTCTCTTGTCCGTGTTGCCCTAAAGTTGCTTGGTATAAAAAATACAAAAAATTTCGTGGCAATAAAAACTTGTATCTGAAATAATCGCTTCAAAAAGTATATTCCCACCCAAGTTTGTTCTAAAATTTCCTTCATCTACTTTCCATATTTTTTGTCGTTTTTCGTTTTGTTTAGAAGTACAGTTAGTAGTTTTAGTGATAGTTGTTGTTGTAGTTGTAGTAACAAAGCCGTTATCCGCTTGGTTGAGGTGAGGATGGGGCTATCGTCTATCGATAACACGCTCTCTAGTAGACTAGAAGATATGGCTACGGGGAATTCGAACAATTGGTCGCTTAGTAAAACTCAGGGGGTGGTGAGATATGTTCATGGAATAACGTGAGAGTGGGTGAAGCTTCGATTTGCCTAACTCTGATTAACTTACAACTACCTACAGACATTGCTCGGGGAATAAGCTTACCCGGGGGAATCTCTCTTGGTCTTGGCTGTGTTTTTTTTTTGGTTTTCCTTTTTAAAACTATTTTTCGTACTTTTCCTATGGCATGGCGCGTTTCTTGTTAGTGTTTTGCAGGCCACAACGACGCAAACTTATCGATGATCTTTCTCGATTACCATTTCCAATCTCGCGCTCTCTCTTCCTCTGTCTGATGTGGAGATGAAGCGACCGCAAGCCGCGACCGACCGATCGACCGTTGGATGATTGAACTGCTATCGAGGGATTTTCCACCGCCAAGAAATTCGGCTGGCTCTGTTTAAGTTGTTGGTTATTGTGCGTTTCAGTTGACGGTTTGGTTTAGATTGCGAGTCTCTTGAGTGCAGAGTTTTGGCAGTCGCTATGAGCAGAACTAACAGTAATTACCATACCACGGAAAGGTCCAGCACCATCAGTGCGGAAGCATCAGCGGTCTCGCCGTGCTGCTCAGTCTGTGGTGTCCCTTCTCGCCGCCCCCCACCCCCCCGAACTCATCATACGCCAGCAACGGCGAGATCTTCAGCCCCGTCTTCTCCGGAATGATCTTGAAATGCGGCTGCTCGGCACTCACAATCAACGGCCTCTTCATCGAGTGCATATAATCCGCATGCGAGGCCCCCAACGGTCGCCTCGTACTCGGCACATTCATCTTCTTGCACGGCTCCGGTTTGTTCTCATAGTTCATCTGGCAATTCTCCGGCGAATACTTGCTCGGCTTGTAGATCGAGAAGATATTGTTGATCAGACTCAAGGCCGAATGCCCCCCGGCCGAGGCATGGTGCACCCCGGCCGTCGGCTGCTGGGTCAGCACCTGGTCCGGATAGAAGTTGTTGTACTGATAAGTGGGCAGCATGTCGGCAGTTGGATAGATTTTGTGGCCGTACGGCTGCCCGTATCCGACGCCGGCGGGTCGGGGATGGAGGGTGGGCGGCCCAGCATTCTCAAAAAAAGGAAAGTGCCTCACATTGCTCGAGGAGTCGCTGGAGTCCAGCTGCGGCGGCGAGGGCATTCCCTCCAGCAGCGACTTCTTGATCATCAGCCGCTCATGCTCCCGGTCATGCAGATCGATCGGCTGGCCATTATTATAGCAGCGGACGTTGACGTTCTTCGGCTTCAGATTGGCATGCATATTCCGGCGCTGCATGTCGAGGTTGAGGGGCGTGGGCGGCTTGTCCTTGTCCAGCTCCTCCCAGTACTTCTCCAGGTCGATGTTGAAGTCCTCCAGGTCGATCTCGGTGGTGTCCGAGCAGGTGTCCTCGTCGAACATGCCCGGCGCCTGGACTTCCAGCAGCGATTTGCTGCGCGGCGGCCGGCAGCAGGTGGCCAGGCAGCTGGGTCGCGGCTGGGGCGGCCCCACCCCAGCCAGGTAGCGCTCGTCCTCGTCCAGGAACTTGTCCTGCAGCAGCAGGCGCTCCCGCTCGTCGCGTATAAAATGATCGAGGTCGGTGTTGTAGTGGCAATGCATGTGCTCCTCCTCTTCGGCAGCCGGATGATGGACGGCCGGGCAGTGCCCATGCCTCAGGCGGGACCTGGCCAGATGGTGCTGCTGCTGGCGGTGGCAGCAATAGTCATCGCTGGCACAGCAGCAGACCACCGCCGGCGGCGGCTGACCCCGACGCTGCCCGCGGCCCATGACCAGCGGGTAGCCGCCCGGGCCAACCGCCTCGCTGGCGGGCAGGCGGTGGTCTGCCCGCTCCGCTCCGTACAGCCAGTCGGCGGCGGGCGGAGCGGCCGCTCCGGTGCGGTTCAGGTTCCTGTTGCTGCCACTGCTGGCGCCAGCGCCATACATACCGCCCAGCTGCGCGGTCGAGGGGGCCCTGCGCCAGCCTCGCTGCTCCGCGTAGCTCGGGTAGATGTCGTCCAGCAGGCACTTGGCACTGGTGCACTGGTCCCTGGCACAGCAGCTGTGGCTGTGGCCCAGAGAGCGCTCGTCCAGGCTGCTGCTGTAGAGCAGGTTCATGCTGCGCCTGTAGGACTCGCGCTTCTCGCGGCGCGTGTTTGTGGCCGGGGGCAGCTCGTAGTCGATCACATCGAAAGGCATTGTCTTGGTGGTGGCGCTGAAGGAGTAGGACTTGGGCACTCCGGAGCGGTTCTTTAGAATGGAAGTGGTCACAGGGCCGGAGGCCGCGGTGGCGCCTCCGCCTGCCTCGAATACGTTGCCCTCGAAGCACCAGCTGTGGGACTTGGGGTACTGGAACTCCTTGCAGCTCTTGGAGCGCTGGAGGCCATAGCAGGGGGAGCCTTCGCCCTCGCCGCGACGCTCGCGCAGCCCTCCAGTGGTGGCCTTGGCCTCGGCCTCGCCGAGGTCCTGCCACTTGGAGTACGGGCCGTACTTGAGGCAGTCGGGCACATAGTCCTCGTCGAGATCGTCGGAGCGGTTCGAGTAGATGTTGTCCGTGTACCAGGTGGGGTCGAGCTGCTTGGGCTTGGGCTTGGCCTGGAGCAGCTTGTCGCGCTTGGACTGGCGGTAGCTCTCGAAGCAGATGCCCTTCATTTTCTCGAGTTTCTGCTCTCGGATGCGCTCCCAGTTCTCCCAGTTCTTGTCGTTTTTGTTGCGGCTGCTCGACAGAATGAGCACGTCTTTGTCCCAGGCAAACTCGTCCTTGTCTTCGGTCTCCTGGTCCATGCCCCCGGGCGGTGCTGTGGGTTGGCCGGGGCTGCTACTTTCTAGGTTACTAAAGCCGCCAGCAGCGGCGGTGGTGGTGTCCTCACCGTTGTTGGTCACTACGATTCTAATTCTACGTTTGGTCTTGTCGGTCATCCGCGAGGAGAGCATGGATGACTTCTGCGGCTTGCTGCGCTCATCGGACGGCGGCTCTTCTGGCTGTCACACCTCCTGCAGGTATTTGATCGGACAGTAGCCTTGGCGATTGTCTGCCGAGCGCACCATCACCATGCCGTTCACCTCGTCGCCCGTCTGCTCGTCCCACCCCCAAGAAAAACTCATCATGAGAAGGCCAGGGACTTGGGGCCGGGGGGTTGCTTACCTGAATGACGATCTGGTCGCGGAGGAGGGTCATGTTCTCGCCGCGATCGCCCTCGGAAACCTGGAGATTGTGGGTGACCTGCAGCGGCTTCTCGTTGGCATTCAAACGCACGCAGTACTTCGAGGGGAAGAAGCCTACGCGGCCCAGGACCTTGCCCTTCCACCAGTCCGGGTCGGCGGTGTCGATGACAGTGACCTAAGGAGCAGTCAAGTTGACTTGGTGGCTGTCCTGGGCGTCGGCTCCACTTACCTTATAGCCTGCCTTGAGGTCGAGCTCGTCGGCATGCCGAGCCTTGAAGTTGTAGAGGATCACGTACAGATTTGTGGGCAGCAGGCGATGGGTTTTCTTTTGGAGAAATCGCAGAATTAAACATTGAAATATGGTAAGCCGGAAACTCAACCAACATCGAGAGGATATTGAAAATCAGCCAATTGATAAACTTAAGAAATAATTCATAAAACGGCGGGGGAGCGAACAAAAGATCGGGGTACCTGTGTGTATCTTACGGGTGAGAGGCACGGCGAAGTGCTGGCCGAGGACTGGGACTTCTCCATTTCGTCGGGCAGGTCGACGCTGCCGCCGCGCATGCCACGTGTGGCATAGAGCAGCTTGCGGCCCGGATGCGACGGACTCGACGGAGCTGCAATTGACGGAGCACAGGCAACAGCAAATTAGGACTATCGAGGAACCAGAAGAGCCCCAGGCATGCAGCATGAAAACAACTAAAAAGCCAAACGAATGGGGAACCAAAGAAGTCGATGCTTACATAAAGAGTGAAGAGATAGATAGAAATAGCATATGAAAGAGACAGAGTTAAAAGGATATGTGAAAGAGACAAGAGGAGGGCCATCCCTGCCGCTCCTTTTCCCGCACGTTCGCTGCAGGTGGCAGTGGCGGCGGGAAATGCAAATTTTCCCTTCGGGGAATAAACAAGTTGAAAATACAATTGCAATATGCTGCAGAGGTTGGTAAAAAATTTAGGAGGGTGTCGTGTGTGGTTGGTTTGTTTGGTTTTGTTGTTAAGCGGATTTGTATGCGTCGATTGCATAAATCGATAAATTTATTGTGTTTGCAAAAAGCTACGGTTAAAAAGTTGGAAAAGAGTCTAAGCTACGCTGCTCTCAAGCTACGTTTAAAACGGCGCACAAAATACGATGCAATGGATGATTGAACTGTGTTATCGCTTATCGATAACTTCTAGAATGACATGATAAGAGCATTACTTATGATATTTACAGCAAATGCAACATGTTCCTATTTACACGAATCGAATGAAATGACCCAGACTCGCAAAGAGCTGGATGAATGGTTGGTTGGTCGAGTGGATGAATGAGTGTCTTTCGGAGGACCTAAGACTGTACTTTTCGCCGCTGGGTGAGGGTGCTAAAAAGGCAATTCCAGAGAGACAGTTAAAGAGAGAATTGTAAGTTAGAGAGAGTTTAAAAAGAAACTTGAAAATTGGCTGGTTCTAGCGTGGCCTTTAGCTAGAATCTTGCTTTTGAAACGAGAGGGGGAAGGTGCTGCCGCATCGGTAAAACAGCTATCGGTTATCGTTATCGGTTACCATTTCTGGGTTTCTACTTACAGTGCAGACGGCTGTTGTTCGACGGCGGAGTACTGTGCTCCAGGTGGCCTCCCGAGCCGCCATGGTGATGGTAACCAGACGCCGATGTGGAGGCCCCGGTCGCCGGCTGGAGGCGACGCCTGAACTGGCCATGCAGTTCCGAGGATTCGGGCGAGTCCAGGCTAAGGGACTTCATGCGTAAGTTCAGTTTCTGGCGGCGTGGTGAGTGTGGTGCTGTTGTTGTTGTTCGTTAGTTGTTGGTGTGAATTATGAAGTCGAGTTCGAGATTCGATGGTCGAGATTTTTGTTGTGACAAACGACAAACACATTTTGATATATTTTTTCGTATGTTTTTTTTTTTTTTAAGAAAATAGCAATAAAATATGGAAAAAAGTATTTGATTTAATTTGATTTTCAGCAAATAATTGTTTGTTTTTGTTTTTTTTTTTGGCAGCTACGCTAATGAAAACAGAAATTTGTAGTTTTTTTCTGGTCACCAACTAAATAGAAAACAATGAAACTAAAAACATTTACTTTGTTCATTTCGGTGACAGATAGATAGACAGTGTGTGTGAGACAGAGAAGGAAACATAGAAACATTTGCATAGACATCGAACGTGTGACAGAGACAGAAAGTAAGAGTGAGAGAGAGAGAGAGAGCGAGGCACGCTAATTGCCATTAAAATTTCGTTATATTTTTATGTGTTCGTGTTTGTGTTCGTGTTTCAATTGCCTCTCAATTAAATCGACAGATTTATAGGGGGGTCATCTACCTGTTTTGGGGGGGTGGAGGGGGTTCGTCCGATCAAAAACTAATTTGGAACAACTGCCAGAAGAGGACACGGGAAAAAAGTACAAAAATGGAAAAGTCCAGCGTGCAGAGAGCAAATGAAACTCTACTTTCCGTTTACGCAGATCGGGTGAATATATCTAGATATATTTATATATTTATTTGTGCTAGTTTATTTACAACATTTACAACACTGAGGCAAACATGCTGCTCACAAAATAAACGAAAAACTTAAAATAATCCACTGAAAATAAATTCAAACTCCATTTCGATGTCGAAGTCGATTGCTCTATTTGAGGGTAATTACTGTGCTCAGCTGAGTGTGTGGGTGTGTGTGTGTGTGTGTGTACTTATAATCTACGGCCTGGCTGTTTGGGTTGTGTGTGTGTGGGCGATTCGTTCGTCGTTTCAACTTAAAATTTAAAAAACAAACTCAATTTTTCAATTTGGATCGGCCGATTTTTCGCAAAGTAAGAATAACATAGAAAATAACGGTAATCATCTAACGGTAATCGTAACTGTGTCCGCTGCGCAATCTTTTTGCCAACCGATATGAAGTTCTCGCCGCTTTCGCTACCAATTTGCATTTAATGTCCTCTCATCGTTGGTCGCCGTGGGTCGTTGAAATTTGCCAGGGATCCTCGTTAAGTTTCGCTGCCGCCGCCCCTTCGACTGGTCGTGAGGACAAGTGGCTCGCCGAAAGGTCGAGTGGTCTTGGTATTTTCTGTTGCCAAAGGAATATCATTTGGATTAGAATCGCATTTCATTCGAAAGCACTCAGCGCAGGAGACGAGGGCTGATTTTAGTGGCGGCCAAGCTTTTTCTCTTTTTTCTGTTTTTGTTCGTTATTTTGGGTTAGATTTTTGCTGCTCGGGTCGGATTAGTCGTAGTTCTTCATGCAGGCGGAACGCAAATTTAACATAAAACTCTCAGCAAATTAAATGTAATTATGATAAAATGAAGATTGCCCCTCAGCAACTCCCCCGAATGCCAGTTCCCCGACTGGCGGCGACTGTAATAGAGCAGAAAAATAATCTTAAGTAAATAAGCAGAGGCATTAGGGCTGCCGCCTGCGCCGGGCCGGCGACCCGCTTAACCGCGCCGAAAACGATAACTAAGGCAGCAGCTCGGCTCCAGCCGCCTTAAGGAAGTCGACCACGACGGCCGCCATGTTGGAAAAGGAGGAGGAACATGCAGGGAAGCGAGGCAAAAAAGGAAAACAGAGCTCGCCGAAAAAGAAATGAAAATTCCACAAACATTTTTAGCATAATTACGTGCGGCCTTGCGGGCGGTCTGTGTGTGTGCGCGCGTTGGTGTGTAGTGGTTTTTGTAGTGACTGTACTACTCGCTGGATGAGAGACAAAACGCAGCACCAACAAAAAATGCACCATGTAGTCAGTCTGTCGTCCTTAAGCGTCCATGGGGCGGAGACTTCAGCTCGGAAATTCTTATATCCGAAAGGGATATATTTATGAAAAATTCAGCTGGCATTAAATATGAATGAAGTCAGCCAGAAAAGTTGACCGAGGCACTGCCATATTTTCCTACTTCTGGACAGCTCTTGGGCAGGACGAGAGGGGCTAGCAACCGCAGACCGAACGGCCATTCGTCAACACAAAAGATGACCAGCGAGGCGTCGGACCCAAAGAACAATGGGACGCATTTAATGGCCCTGGCCAGCCATACGGTTAAGGTGAGTGAAATTGCTTAACCGAATGAAAATTCAGGCTCGAATTGAACGGAAGGCCTTGGGAGCGAAGTTTGCCCGACTTAACTTCGGAATTTAAGGCTCAACTCAGCCGTGGGTAAGTGGACTAGCCAGCCAGTCGACAAGCCAGCCGGCCAGGCTTTGGCTTTGTCCAAGGACCCACTGTTCCTTGGGCGAAATTATTCGCTACCCACTGTGTTTATGCAGACTGTAATTTACACGGTTCAGCCAACAACGGGCAGTAATTTTTGCTTCAGTTCGCCGGCACAAAGGAGCGCCAGGGAGCCCCAATGCAGCTCGAGAAAGGACCAAAGACGGGAGTGGCGGTGGGTTGGACTTTAAATTGCACTAACCATCCGCCAGCCCGGACTCCGAGTGCCTTGGGGCAGAGCGGCGGCAGCCGCTGTTGTTATTTTAGCCCGGTTGAAAGCGGATGTGAACAATTTTTGTGGTTAAGACTAATTGGCGTATTCATTGTTGGTGCTTGTTGGCGCTTTTAGTTGGTAAGAACGGCACTTTGAGTGACGTTTTTATCATGGCAGCGGTTCAAGTTTATTTAGTTTGTTGTTTCGCGTTCGGTCGAGTGCATTTTGGGGGAAAACTCAACTCACAAAGAAAAAAACACAACAAGACAAAGAGAGAGAGGAAGGGAGGCAAAGAGTACAAAAGAAATTCACGGTCTGTCGGTGAGTAGGACTAGGGGCATTCCGATGGAAAAACATTCCACACAAACGCACACACCTAATGGTCGCACACCTAGTGCTCGAACCGATCTGAAGAATCTACTTGTAATTCTGGTGACAGGCGTTGTATTTTTGAGGGGGTGGGTGAGGAAATAGCAACTAATTTGATGCTGGCAAGTCTAGAGGAACAACAAACGGATTCCCTTAATTGAAAAGTACAGTCTGCAACAAGCAGCGTCGATTAATCGTTCGCTGTGGGTAGAAAAGTGTGCGTTTCGTTCTAAAGTTGCCAGCATTTTGCCACATGAAACATTCAGAGAACACACACAAAGAGAACGCATCGGTTTTGTTTTGAGATTAAATTGGAAAAAAATGCAGTACTATTCCAAAAAGAACTGGTTGCTGTTGTAGTTGTTGTTGTTGATGATGAAGACGAACAAGTAATTGATGTTGTTGTTCTAGCTGCCATTAAAGTTGTCGGAAAATTCTTACTACTACTGCTCGAGGCGCCAGCACAAGCAGCCAGCAGCCTATCGATATCGATATCGACACCGACTCGATTCGATTGGCAGGGATAACCGCTGCCACTGCCGCTGCATTGGCTGTCGAGCGAACCCGTGTAGTAGTTGCAGTACAAATCGTTCACGGATCGAATTGTACGCTTGGATCGGACAGGAGAAGGTGTATTTTCATAGTGGGCGTGGCTGTGATTGTGATTGTAGTGGTGATGGTGGTGGTGGTATGTCACGTAATTACTTTCTGGCAAGGATATCGATCGATGCTGCGACGATCTCTGCTGGCGCATGCGTCCGAATCCCGAGAGCGGTCGGAACCCGGCAAACAGTCGACGTCTCAATCCCGAATCACCCTGCATATAAGCCGGCTGAACTGACGTCTGCTGCTGTTGTTGCTGCTGTTGCTGGTGCAGGGGTGATGTTTGTTTCATATACGTAGCTGGCAACCCTGGCACACTTACGGGTACAGTTGCCATCTGAAGTTGCTGCTGTTGTTGCTGCTGGAGTGCCGAAGCGGTGTAGTAGTTGATGCCAAAGCCGCTGCTGATGTAGGCCGAGGTGGACATATTTGAGACCGCCGTATATTGCGTGCTGTAGCGTTGGGCTTTTGTTTGGTTGCAAATTTGTATCGTTTGTTTTCGTGGCAAGTACAGTTTTGTGCATTTTTGTCGGTCGATTGTTGTGTTTCGATTATTATTAGTTTTTTTGGGAAAGCGAGAGACAGAATTGGTAAAAAGATGACACGAGAAAACAGTTTTGTGTGTGTTAATTTTGAGTCAAATTAATTGCTTACTTCTAATTGCCTGAAACAAAATGTGGAAAATTCAACTGTCACAGCGATTCGAGTGCCCGACTGCCTCGCGATTGGCGGCGCCTAATCTGCTTATGGTTCCCAATCAATGAGAGCCAAAAAAACTACATAAAAATCAAAACTTCTAAGCTGCTTACAACTGCACTGGTCCAGTGTCTCAGATTTACTTGCAGTTGCCTAAGAAGCTTACGACTCTTTGCCGCGGCGGACACTTAGACAGTCGGACAGCTATTAATGCCCTCAGCCGTCCAGGTGGCCGGGCAAACTTTCCAAATACTTTTTTTGGCGGAAGGATGCTTGGCCAAGAGCCTTAAAACTACCGAGCTTAAGTTGGTGAATGCGGGGAGTGATAATTGGGCAAGTCAGTGATGTAGGGAACCCAAACGAAGAGGCAAGCGAATGTGTGTGTTTGTGTGGCTTAATCAACTAATTAATATGCAAACAAGAAGGTAAATAGTTCTACACTTGGTTGGTTTAAGGTTAAACTGATAGCCAACTACAGCAGCCGAGAGTTTACTCAAGCCAATGCGTACTGAAGGTGAATCTTTCTACAAATGCAAGTCGAGGATTTATAGAGTATTCGATTAGTTCTAATGAAACCAGCGATGCGTTAAAAGCGTCAGCGAATTTTAACAAGCGAAAGTTAAGGAAGCGCCAGAGGCGCCGAGTCTTCACTGTCAGATTTTAGAGAAAGAGAGAGCATGAGGGATTGATTGTGTGTGTGTGAGTGTGTTTAACAATACAAAATGCGCTACTTATCGAGAATAAGTGCAAATACATTACCAGATTAAGGACAAAGGGGCGGAGGGGACTTAACTACTTTCGGGCTGGTTAACTAAATGCGAATGCTTGGGATGTCAGTCGTGGGAGGAGAAACTACACTACAGCGTGTCTGCGTGTGTGTGTGTGTGTTGTGGGCGTGGCCACTTAGTGGGAAATGCATAATACTTTCAACTGTTTTTCATATGCGAGTGTGCGTGAGGTTGAAAAGGAGGCGGAGTAGGAAAAAACTGAGTTTCATCTTCTCAGGACAAAACCAGAAAACAGACCAAGAAACAAAAGAAAAGGAAGTCGAAAAGAGGAAGTTAAACTCATAAAACTCAAGCCACAGGCAAGGACCAAGGACAGCGAAAGATAAAATTAGAACCAAACAAAGAAAGAGAGAGAGTGAAAGTGTGTGAGAGAGAGGAGTTAACTACTCGATGGGAATTATACTTGGTTAGAATGCGGACCTGAGCTACTAGAAATGTCTTGTGGGGGCACCGGCAGACCGCCGCGCTGCTGCTGCAGCTCCTGTTGCTGCAGCTGGACGCCCAGGATGGGCATGGCCACCGGCGGCGGACGCACTCCGCGGCCGACACGGGCAGCCGCCGCCTGGGCCACGGCCGCCAGGTTGCGCTCCTGCGAAGTCTCCGACACATTCACAATGGGTATGTCCGAGCCACTGGCCGACGGCTGGCCGATGGTGGAGGAGGCGCCCGAGGTGATGGCTGGGCCGCCGACGCCGATGCCGCCACCGCCGCCTGCTTGGGTGGGTCCAACGCTGCCATCCAAGTTCTTGATCTGGACGGATTTGTCGGCGGCTGGAAGATGCCCGGATTTGAGTTTGCCGGCTTGCTTCAGCACTCGGTAAATTTGATCGATTTCGGTAATTTCTTTGGTTTGTTTTTGGGTTGGTTTTCGGATTCGTTGGCGGTTGGTAGGTTGGCGGTGGTGAACGGATTTTTCGATATATTTTTTTTGGGCAGATGAGTGTGCATTGAAGTGCATTAGTTTCAATTTTTCAAGTGATTGGGCAGTTCAATAATTTGTGGAATTTCATGAAATGCGAATGGCTTTTGGCCGCTGTTCAATTGTTCACTCGTGTGGGGGGAGGAAAATACTCAAATCTGGGGCGAGGGTGAGTATGGCATGGGTGTGTGTGTGTGTGAGTGAAGGTCTGGCATCGATGGACCTACTACAAAAATTCCAACTTTTACGCTCTCGATTGGTAGGCGATTTGAATACTTTCGATTCGAATGAATACATCTAGGATTCATGAGTAGTAAAAACGCAACAATAACAGTTAGAGATGATTTTACCTACAGAGACTGCATTTACGTATGTATGGCGATCCAACAGAGCTTTATTACAGGTGCGGGTGTTTTCTAAATTCTAATTATAAACATTTTCTTGAGCACTCCGACTTGAGCGCTTTTGCTGTTGGCAGTGGCAAAACTTGTCTAGGACATGCTCGGCTACCCACCCATTGAGATCCCAAGGGATCGGTGATTGGTGGGTTCTGTGTGTGGGGTGACTGTGGGGCAAAACCGTTGAGCTGGGGACTCGCGGAGTTCCGGGAACCAAGTTCCCCTTCAAGCAATCGTGCGTGAATATCGATTGATGATACATTTACCAGTACATATATAATATTCGGTATATTTAGAGGGTAACTGCGTAGAGCATTATATCGATATGTTTGGCTAGATAATGAGATTTGGAAGCAAAGCGCAACATTCAATAATTTATAACTCGATTCAAAACTCAGAATGAAATCATACATAAAACTCAAGCGCATGGCAATAGGTATACGGCTAGATCTTTCCGGATACAATACCAATACAAAGTTCGGGTACCTAGTTGCGCAATCCGTTCGATGAACGGCGTCTTTTGACGGAACTTTCCATTCGGCACATTCAGCAGAGTCGAACTTTGATAGGGACCCGCGTTTTGGGGTTCGGTCGCCGCGTTGGGATTTCTACTCGTCGCCTCCTGCGGCGATGCTGAGATTCGGTTTTAATTTGGGGGGTGAGGAGGGAGTTTCATGCATTTGTCATTATGAGAAAGATTTAATTATGAGAAAGAGGATTTTGTTCAATTTAATTTTATAATTTGATTCGACAAAATGGTGATGCAAATACTGTCAATTGGTTTCATCGGCTTGTGTGATTGCATTTGGACACTTGGACACAATTTGCTCGTTCGCTGGCAACTCACAGCAAATAGTTTGCCGGCCAAATTTCTATAAAGTTTTCGTGTGTTTTGTGTTTTTCAATTGAAATAGAAACACACACACACATAAAAAGAAACCTAAAAGTTTATTCCTTCCGTTCGAAATTTCGAAATTGCAACAACTTACAAATGTTTTGCCAGTGCAATAAATCCATTGTGAATTCAAGTGATAACTGCCCCACCGCCGGCCACCAAAGCGGATTGAAATGCCAACAAAGTTTGTGCCACTTCACCCTGGGGAGGCCTGAAATATGCAGGACCCGCCATGGCGCGCAAGCTGACAACGAACAACGGCCGAGAGTCTAGCAAATATTGAATCTCTAGTTTGAATTGTATGCATTTAATTGCCAGAAATCGATTTGAATCCAACTGAGAATTCACATGCTCCCAACCAGAACCGCACACTACTTCCAGTCCCACACAATGTGAGTTTTAGTTAGCCAAGCAGCTGGAGATTCCTTTAAATGTCGATGCATACGGCAGAAAATTAGGCCCTGGTTAGTCACTTTGGAGTCTCAAAGCAGCTCGGGATTTAATCGAACAGAAACACAGTTCCTTTAAATATTTTACCGGCCTGATGAGTGACTTTGGGAGGCAAGTTTAGTGGGAAGTTTGCCAGCTTCAAAGTGGATTGGAAGGTAGGCAGATAAAGAGCTTCAAGAATATGGAATACATAAGTTTAAAGACAGGGGAACTTGAAGTCAGCAAGAGAGATTCTCTATCCCATCTTCAATGGTGGGGAGCTGGAAAAATATTATTAGACATTCATTCACAATAATGTACAGGGGGCTTTTTAACTCGCAGGATATCAAGCAAAGTTATTTACTTTGATCTCTCAAGGAACCCATGCAAAGGCTGGTTAAGTTGCTGGCAAAACTTTACAGAATTAAACGAAACAAAATGGTGTTCAAGTGCGTTTTATCGGTTATCGGAAATCGCTCCGTTTCACTGTACTGTACACTGGGATTAGGAAGCCGTTCAAATCATTCGGTTAGTTGAACTTTTGGTTGATTGGAAGCCCTCGGACAAGCATTCTCGTTTGTTTTTTGCTCGAGAGTGTTAAGAACAATGATTGTGTATGCGGCATTTTGCAAAGGATACTCACTTTCTTCCTCGATATCAACACGATTCTCTAGCTCCGAGGTGCTCTTCTGGCGGCGCAATAACTTCTGTTTGGGCTGGCAACGCGGCAAATTGGGGGCACAATCGCCATGGGCATTCAACTTGCAGATGCGGCAACGTAATCCCTGCCGTGTATGCCCTAAAAATGCACACACAAATTCAAGTTAGTCACTCGCTCTTCTGCTCGCTTGCATTTTATGGCCACCCACCTCTCAGTATCTGAGAGCAGACATCGCAAGCTGTTATCTTCTTGTACGTATACTCCTGCAGATGATGGCTGCCATCCAGGTTGGGACGCAGGGGCTCCGACGAGGTACTGGAAGCGCCATTACGCCTGCGAATACGTTAACGGGATTATTAGCCAAGGAATCAACACACAGCAACTTAGCTCGTCTAAATCTTTGACTATCGGTCTGTTCAACTGTCCGTTTGTCGCTCGATTCTCTACTTGTACAGGCTTACAGAGGAAATGGTGGAGGGGGAGAGGTAATCGAGTAAATATGGAAATGATAAATGTAATCAAAGCCAGAATGCAAAATGCTACTAAGATAAACACACGCCGCCTTTGTTAGCCAGCGCTATAAATTTCTATTATTTATACATTCATTGGCATTTAGCCACCCAGGCCGAGGAGCAGCCCAGGACACACACACACACACACGCACGCAAGTATCAACATGTAACGGTAAGTAGGTGGGAGGTGGGAGTCAACTTATCTACAGCTATTATAATCCCATCCCCGGCCAGCCAACACATTCGTATCTGCGACTGCCGCGGGAAAGGCAGAAGGGTCGGTGGGCAGGCTTTGTTTTCTTTGCCACAATAATGCAGCGTGTACATATAATTGGCGGAAACAATGGACACACACAGACATCTATAGGTTTATATATATACGAGTACGAGTATAGTCGACTGATCTAATGGGAACTGGCATATGAGCAGTGGCAGAAGGCAGGCGCATTAAAATTCTCGCTTGTTTATTTTTTATTATTTTGAATTGTTCCAGTCCGCTGTGGTTGCCGTGTTCTGCTTACTGTGACACTTTAATTACAAAATGTGCAATTTAAAATCAGCTCTACGGGGCGGGGCACTCCACCAGGTTGTTCCATTTTTAAGCCAATGAGTTTGCGCGGGCGGGCGATTCACTCTCTGTTTATTCAAGAGGGGCGGCGGGTATTAAATGCATGGCAAATGGTTTAAACAGGAAATTGGATATGCTAATTTGTGGCTGGCAGGACCACATCGAGACTTTAAACAGGCAAAACGTTAGATGAAATCTACGGTTATCAGGACTCTGGCGGTTGTGTTTTGATTTTCATTTCGAATGCAACTCTGGGGACTTAAATCGGTTGCAACTCTGAGTGCATTTACATGCCCCCAAAGACTGCGAGGCAAAGAGCACAGCAGATAATTAAAATCTGGAGCAGGAAAGGGTATTTAGATCAAAACGCCCATAAAAATAAAAGAAATTACTGTGCACACAAGTGGACAGACAGACGGACGGGCAAGTACAGTCGCGCTTAATGAATTACCGCATTTCGGGGCCCGCTTAACGAGGGCGAGAAAGCGAAAACGGGAAAACACTGCAATCAAAACAACTTCAATGGGGAGCGACCAACACCGGCTGTGAGTGTAGGCGTGGGCATCGGTGTCGGTGTGGGCGTGGTCATGGGCGTTTTAGTAGTTTTGTGTGCGCAATGCGAAAACTTTCTCAATATCATGAAACTTTACGCGGCGAGTTTCTTCGCACTGCGAATACCAGCGAAAAATGTTTACAATTTTGGATTGCAGTTGGCTAAGCCGACCCCGCCCACCCCCCTGGGGGGAGGACTTACGGCAGCCAAAAGGATATATAGTCGGACAGGCAGACAAGGCTGGCCGGCCAGTATGGATGATATCGGAGGAAAGCCGGCAATAATCCCCGCCTGAAAAGCTATCGCTCCTCAGCCGTTTGCGATTGGCATTACAGGCTGTCAGGATGCATGTCCTCCGCCTTCTTCCTCTAGCTTTGGGTCCTTGCCGTGCACAAGATTTATGGCATGAGCGCTTTTTTTTGGCCGAATGTTTGTCTGTCGATGTGAGAAAGAAAAACTTGGCACACAAAACTGAATGGTTTCTTTTTTTGGCCCCGCCCACACCTCCTTTCATTTCGGTCTCTGTTTCCCATGCTCCCGTGTTGGCTGAGGTTTTAATTATTTCCTAAGGGCATTAATTTCACATGTAACTAATCCGTGGCAATAAATTCGGGAATTACTGGGTGCTACAATGGGATGTGGGGCGGGGGGCGGGCGAGGACTTGACTAATTCTACATATTTACGTGCGTTATTTACAAAGCTCGAAATGAAAGGAATATCAACCGAAAATCAAATCCACTAATGCTAATCGAATCACACATATATCTGGATATATATATATATTTTTTATGGTATACAAATAATACAGTTAATGCTAATTGGGTTGTTTTGGTTGTTGTTGTTGTTGGCTTATAATTTGGTTACCTCAAAGTTAAAACGGTTGAAACAGCGTGATACATTTGATTTTGACGGGGTTGGCTGATTGATTTGGTTTGTTTTTTTTTATATTTATCGAATATATTTTCATATATAGAATTTCATTTTTTTTATAAAAATAAAATCAGAGATTTTAAAACACAAAAGCGTAAGAAATGTAACAATGAAAGTTGGTTAGTTAGAGACTCACTCACAGATCTTACGGCTAACTTAAGGGAGTTCAAGAGTTCGGGGATCTAATTGGGACAGCAATTGAGGGAAGTGAAAGGCGAAAGACTTAAGGGCTCCAAGTGCGGGCGGAATGGGACTGTAAATTCCATTGAAATTGTGGCCTACCTTTCTGCTTGTGTTGCTGAACCAGAAGCCGGCTTTAGGCTCTTAAATGCTTTCAGCCACTTTGTTTTCATCGATGGCGCGGTGGCGGCTGAAAATTTGCGCTCGTTGCGTGGCGAAGTTGGCTCAACTTTGCTGACGAACAACTCCTTCTGCAAATGGAAAGAAGCGAGAGAAAATTATAAATCAATTGATCAATTGCCTCACTGACAGGTCGGGCAATCGTGCCAATTACCGACCCCAAATGGCCACTTCAACTGACAGCCAGGCTAATGGCCCGCCCAAGCCCAAACACACATTCTTTACGGGCCGAGTGTAAATATTTAATTGACATTTTGATGGTGCAACAATAGAAAAAATATCAATTTTAATTAATAATCAACACTCGGTCGAAAGCCACAAAATGTAATTACGA
>JBAMCP010000121.1:0-58717 GCA_037075105.1 Lissocephala sabroskyi | reverse complement strand
CTCCCAGAAGAGACTTGTATAATAAAAAATGTCCAACCAGCAGACTGAGGACTCTGATGCCTCTACAGTTTGGGGAGTTGCCCTCCCAGAGAATGGAGATAGAGTCGCCGAAACTGATCTGAATCGACTTCAAATGACTCTTATCTGATCTGAACAAGGACAACTTGAGCCTGTTAAAGGCTTTTAAGTTATTCCTCTTCTAAATGCTTGCAGGGAACTGTTGTCGAAACGACAATAAAAGCTGGATTTTCTGTAATAATTACGCATTTAAAGCCACGTGTCACCTGCGGTCGGCTGAGTTGGTCAACCAGTCGTCGTGGCCCAGAGGGGGCGTGGCAGTTATTACTATTTTAGATGTTGTTAGTAGATTTTTGGCGCCATTACCCAGACCGCCCCTAGATGGTAATTAGGGGGCGGGCCTGGGCCAGGCAGCATCTGTCTGACTGGGTGGCTGTCAGGCGATTAAGGGCCGAAATGTGTGGCAGGCATTTCATTACGCTGATGCGGCTTACAACTGAAAGGGCCCAACCGTCGATGGTGCACTCACAAAATTGCCACATTTATAATGCAGCAGCGTGTGGCGTGTGGCAAGCAAAATTCGCAAGCTTTTAAAATTTTGTCAATTTATTTCGCCCACTGACAGGGTGACAGAAGTCAAGAATCCCTTCCCAAAAAAAAAAAAAAAGAAACCAAAAGCAGCAGTGCCAGCAGACTGACAGCGCCTGACAACGCAGGATATTAACTTGGCGATATGTGCCACGCCCTGGCCCACATGCCGCCCATTCAGTCGAGCGTCGGGCAATTTAATGCCCCCTGATTTTGCCGAATGTGTGGAAGTGTCGACTGGCGACCGGCGACGAGTGGCAAGCGAGGCGAGCGCTGCATGTTTGCGAGTGGCAATCAAAAATTTGATTTGATATCACTGGAATAAATGCATATATATCTTTTTTTATTTCCCATTCTCTTGAATTTCTTTGTGGCGGACGGACTAATGGAAATATCATTTTGATTTTCATTCTCACCGCAGCGCGCTGATTTCAATCAAATTGCATTTCTGCATTTCTCATTTCGCCAAAAATGAATACACAATGGTAAGCGTAAAATTCCATAGACATAGCGCAGGCCCTCGATGTGTGAGGAGGGCTCTTAATATTTCATGGGATTTTTGCATGATAAATTAAATAAAAATTTCCAACTGCATTCCCCAGCCACGAGGGCTTCGAGGCTTTTGACATAAGAAGATAAGACAGCCCGCCGGAGTCTGGCCGGCTGACTGATGCTGGCTGTTGTCGACGACAGCAAATTGCCCCGGCCCCCAAGCCGGCCACCCGCCGCCCTGCTCACGGCCCGGGCGGTCGTGTCCTTTATAATTGTTTTATGCAGTTTATGTACATTAATTTTGACTGCTGAGCGGCTGTCGCCAACACAAACAGGACTTGACACTTTACAGCCACGCCAGGCCCCGCCCACCGCCCAGCCGCCTAACCGCCGTTGGATGAACTTTGATTTGCCCACCGCCCACTGGCCTGTTTAGTTTGGGATTTTAAAGTCGCTGAATCTCGATTTCCTTGGCTTTAATTGTGCTGCTCTCGAGGGCCCTCGACTGGCGCCTAAGCAGATTTGTCCGCAGGGAACAAGCAAACGGCGAGTAACAAATTTTAATTACTTTTCTGGCCCATAAAAACCGCGAAAGGTACCAGGCTTTTTTTCTCTGTTTCAAAATGGCCAAGACGCCCGCCAACGGTAAAGCGGAACAGCGAAAAACGCTGACTTTTGTGGTCGCCTCTTCTTGTCTGCTGCCGGGGGCGGTGGGGGCGGGGCTGCCTCGCCGAGAACCCCAGGCAACAAATTGCAGAAAAAGGCGAAATCTCCGAATGGTGGGAAAAAAGCACGCAAAATGCAAAAGAAAAATTCACTCATTAAAAGCCACAACAAAAGCACAGGGAGTTGGGGATCCTTGCGTTCTAAAAGAAACGCGAGGGTTGCCCGTTGAAAGAGCAGCCGTTCAGGGAATTTAGGATGCGGTTCCCTGAAGTTCCTTTATTTTAAGAGTTGTGTTTTCTGAGTTCACCTCGCGAGCATGGAGACTTTGATGAACTCGCATTTTCAATGGAGTTTCTGTCGTTTCTGTTTGAAGATTCATTTCTATATACAAGGACCTTTAGGATGCTTAATTTCGGTTTCTGAAGAGATCAAAAGACAATTAAAGAGTTCGAAGAAGTAAAAAGAGCAGCGCAATTGAGAAAAAAAAAGAGGAAAATAATTCTGACTGGGCTAAAAGCTCTGAATTTAGATCAGAAGTCATATGGAGGCTCTCGATGGGAGTCCCGTTTAAAACCTTCAAATTATTGTTATCCACAGACCGATGGAGTTCCTAACTGAACTACAAGCTCTGAGATTAGATCTGCGAAGACTTCGAAGCCTTTCGAGGCGAATCCTTCAAATAATTGCTACCCACAGGCCGATGGAGTGCTTTAAATGACTCGATTTTCTAACCATTTGCAGACTTCGGCAATTTGCTAATTAAACTCAAGTTTGCTTTCCTTTTTGACCGCAACTCAACCGGCAGTCCTCGTGGCCCGGCAATTTCTGTTTTTTCTTCAAATTGAAACAAAAGCAGTTTCTGCTTTTCCACGCTTCATTTGTTTGCCCCGACAGGGGGAGTTGGGAGGGAAGGCAAAAAGGTCATAAAAAAATATGGCAAAAGGAAGATGCTGGCGGTCCGATTGATAGCAGCTGCTCTTTGTGGCTTATCAGGCGGTGGGTGCCGGTTATTGTGCCTTCGTTTATTGCACGTGGCAAGGACACGAATTGGCTCGGGCCAGGCAACCCTTTAATGCATTTCCCATATCCATTCTTCTATATTCTTTGCCCCCGTCCACGTGGCAAGTGGCGGCACTCGAAATCGGTGGCCATTTGAGCGCATATTTCATTGCTACTTTGCAGGCTGGCTGAAGGGCCCCGACCGCCGCCGAGAAGCACTCGACCAAATGGCCATTTTAACCTATATTTTTTGTAATGGCCCCGCCCACCCCCGCGGGGGATTCGTGGCTAATGTTTGCTCTTTTGTAATGCAGAGCGGGCCTAATGCATGTGGCAAGTTGGCCGGGGTTGCCGAGTAATAAGTGACTCCCTGGTAGCCCTGGCAACTCTACGTCGACACGTTGCAAGCTCGTGTACGCTTACTTTCTGGCTTTGTAGTTCAACTAATTGCCAACGGGACCCAGACTCTGAGCGCCGTGCAAAGTTTATATAGAAAACACCTTGTAGCACTCAACGCGGCGTATACGTTATGTGCGACAACACGAAACAAAGGGGGAGAGAGAGAGAAGGAAGAGTTGGCAACATTAAATTGCTACATGGAGGAGATTCTCAGTGTGAAACACACTTAAGACATTCTATTAAGAACCAGCAGACAGCGAGCGAGCGGGCGGGCGACAGCGCCTGTCGCAGGCCAGGATGAGCCGACAAACAAACATTTCCGTAAATTACACGCATTTGTCAAATACGAAACAATGTGTGCTTATGCATGTGTGTGTGTGTGTGTGCGGCAAGTGTTTATTTGTTTTAGTGAGTGCTTTTCAGCTCGAAATGATTCAACACCAGCAAAAGCGACAACGCCAACGACAACATCAACGACACCGAGAAACTCACACACAAACACAGCAACCAAAATTGAAAACTGCATTTCTGTGGAAGGCTGACCGCCTCCGCCGACCGCTTTGTCTGCCGCCCGTCCCCAGCCGCCCGTCTCGGCTTTGTTAGCGCGCCGGAGGAAAAGAGAACAAGGGGCCGCGGGGGGTGGAAATGTTTCAACTTCTAATGGGTTTGCATGTTGTTCATGTGATTATTGTTGGCCACACGATCCCCCTGACGGCCAGCCGTCCTGGCCCCACGCGGGTTTCCCGTGTTTTTAGCATTTTCAAATGATGAGTGTGCGTGTGTGTGTGGGTGTCGCTAAAGTTTCAGCTATGCACGAAATGTGGAGCAGCCATTATGCAATCGCATACAGTGACAATGGCAAATCGCACACACACGCACCGCCAACATTGGCAAATACTCCCGTCGACGCGGCCGTCGTCAGCTCCGTTGTCCTGTCGTTTAGCCGTATTCATTGTAGTTTAGTGAAAAGTAAAATGTAAATTGCTCCGTCCAACACAAACACATGGAGGCAAACACACACACACAGAAAACAGACGGGCTGGCATTAAAGTGAACAGGATGCAAGTGAACGACAGGCAGGATTGACAGAAGGATGCTCTTTTGTGTGTCAGCCCAAGGCTCAAAAGTAGACGATTTTAGCAATCTAAAGCTTAAAGACAGAACATCAATTGCCAGGTCAATTATAAACTCGACTTCATACTGCAGTTGATGAAGCGAAGATCGAAGAAGGATAAAATAACTAGGGAACATTAGTTAGTTTGAAGATGTTGCGGCAGTTTTCGTAGAAAGATATCAATTACAAAATCAGCGCTGTCTCTTAAAAACACCAGCCATCCAATGATTAATCAAATATAAAATTTGGAACGAGGATAAGAAAAGATTTCATAGAGTTTATAGGAAAAGAGAATCGCCTCCCAATGCAACGCTGTCCTACAAAAAGAAGCCAATCCTATGAAAAATTAAAGAGGAAGAAAGACTCCAGCGACTCCAGGTAATGCTCTTTATATTCCATAAGAAGAGATTCTTTCCATAGGCTTCCAATGATTCCAGCTTATACTCTTTATATTCCATAAGAAGGGATTACATCCAACTTTGTCTAATAGAAGAGGATTAAAGGCTTCTAAGATTCTAGCCAGCATTCTATGTACTTACAAAATGAGAACCTTTTCTTCTCTTCTTTAAAGATAATGATTGAAAATGCAACCCTGCCTGTCAGTAGAAAACCTTTTCCCAGCTTTACTTTCCTTCGATCTTTTACTCTTTCACTTCTTAAAAGACAAAATTCCCCGCCAATTTTAAACAAGAGAACATAAAGAACTTTGCATTTTCAGAATTTCCTGTCCTGCTTTTCTGTTCCCTTCGTTTTCGACGAAACAAAACTGCTTTCCCTACCCTAAGCCCAATCATAAATTCATCGATTCTCCCCAGCCAGCGTGCCCAGCGTTTTGGATCCTTTTTCCCCGCCCCATGCCCGACACTTGCAACTGTCAAAGCCCGCATGAGAGCGGCTGCCGACCGCCTGCATATCATCAACCACTTGGCCTTAATGTCATTTTCCAATTACCGACTAAAAGCAGTTGGTTTGGCACCGCCTCCCGCCCTCCGCCCCGCTGGCCACGCCTTCTCACGCTTTGGCCGTGCGAGGGGCGTAAATTGCATTAATGTGTTGCTGTTTTTGCCGTTGTTGTTGTTGTTTTTGTCTTTTTATTTGCATAACGAATAAAAAGCTGCTTGGCAGGCCTTGCGCCGTTGTCGTGGCTTCCGTTGGAAAATCTCAATTAAACGAGAAGCAAACTTCACACACACACAACAGGACACGTGTGTGTGTGTGGGGGGTGAGAATGCGAATGAATTGAAATTAATTTATTTGTTTTATTTTTCTGTTTGCTTTTGGTTTGCTGCTTTTATTGTTGCCAGCCTGGCGGCGGCCATGTAAACAGCCCGACGACTTCCGTTTCGACCGCCGCCTCCACACACACGCACACACACTTAATAGAGCCGTTGACTCGTCGACGCCTGCAACAGGCGGTGGTGAGGGCGGGGGCGTGGCAGTACTCATACAAGTTCAAGAACATTTATTGCCATTATTAATCTTTTCGAAAATGGCAGCATGAATCCGCCTTTTTGAGCTGAGCAGCGACGATGGCTGCGGGGACGACAAGTGTGTGTAATCGGCTCAATGACCGACCCCCCCACCCAGCACTATCAGCCGGGCCAACGCAAGTCATTCAAATGGAGGCAAGTGGCCGATGGTGAGTGGGGCTTGGGTGGCTGGCGGTCCTCGGATGGCAGAAGAGCATTCGAAATTCGTAGGTGGTTTGGGGTTCTTTTTGTTATTTCAATCGTATTTATTATGTGCCACATGAAGCCATAAACGTCATCGTATTTTATTGTTGTGCCTGTGACGCTGCGCCAAAAGGTTTATGCGAATTGTTCAGTTAAGCGACGGAAGGCTGGCTGGCCACACTGGCCCATAAACTCGGCTCTTTGCCGACCCATAAAGAATAGAGTTAGATGGTCGACCCGCCAACCAACCGCCCCATAAACTCAAGGACCCAACAGCCAAGGCGGCATAAAGCCAAGCACCGAATTCGCCAGGGTTCGCGGGGCCGACCTAAGCGAACATTCAATTTGAGATTATTAAGCGGAGCTGGCCGTCAGGGAAATTTCTGTCAAGTGTGAAGAGCGAAAAGCCAGCAACGCCCTCCTAATGACACTTGGTCTTGTCACAGGAAGGCCGGCTGGCTGTGCTGTCTTTGAATCGCCGGCAGATTCGACTTTGTTGGTGCAACGGTCAGCGAAGAGCCTGCGGGGCGTGCGAGCGCCGAGATCCTTTCACTGTTTTCCAGTAATTTGAATTTTTTCTGCCACATCTGTGCGTCCTTTGCCCCGCCTCCTGGTTCTCGTTGGAGTCGTCCCCTTGGTTCTACTTCTTTTTTATGGGTTTTATTTGGAAAACCTGACATTTTACGTGACTGCCGTCAATTTTCAGTGGCATTTCTGCCGCTTCATTGTGCATACGTACGAACATTCATACATTCATACCGATGTAAGCTGCAAGTACGCCCCCAGCCCTTTTCCACATACAAAAGATGCGTGACCAGGCGGGGCAGCGGGCGCTAAGGAGGCGTGTCAGTACGATGGGCGGACGGACGATGAATGCCCACAGTGAGCTGATGGCCTTGTGCGCTTAACTTGATTTTGAATTGGTTGCCAAGTGTGGCAGGCGGACTGGCAGCAACAGTCACCGTGACGGCAATCACACACGGCCCGCCAGACTGCCAGGGGAAGAGGAGCCACCGCCAAAGGATGCATTTGGCATTCATACCCTTTATATGTTTTTTAAAGCGTCAGAGATGGCGATAATGAAAGTAGTGAAAGTGAAAGATTGAAGTATTCGGAGTAGAAGAGTTCACGTGAGTGTTTCTTTCTGGTCCCAATTCCGTTTTGGATTTTTTTAGCTGGAAAAGATTCCATAGCTCATAAGCAGAATATATGTATCATCAGCGAAAGTAGAAAAAAGAACAAGTGTCTGAGATCTTATAATAATTTTCGAGATCCGACTTTGTGATGTCTTTCCTCGCTCAGCTCAACGCAGCTGCTGAGCGGCGAGCGAACTTTTTCCTTCACTGAGCGACGTCGCTTTAGGGCGAAATCGCTTCCAGTTCTTGAGACATCTATAAGCGATTTTGGGACAACAATAGTTTCAATTTAGCCTCCATAATATTGAGAAGTTTATAGTTCTCTGTACCTTGTAAAGGATTTCTCGAGGAGAGCTCCGAAACTCCATCCATTCTACCCTGATCGAAGATCTCTATTCTCATATATCTTTCTTCAAGGCTTCTATCGATTCTTCTCATGGCCAACAGTCATCCGAAAAGAGTGGCCAGGCTTCACAATGGCCCGCCTGCGAGTCCTTCATTTTTTCACAATTTTCTTTAGAATCTTTCTGTGTGAGTTTTTTTACCCGTGTGCTGTTTGCTTCCTTCCTTCCGTCCGTCTGCCATTCTTGGTTTCCTCTACGAGGGATTTTTATTATTATTGCAAGTGTAAGTGCGGAAAATTTGTGCGTGGACGTGAGTGTCCTGTATTTGTCCTCTCGAACGCTTCACGCTCGACTGGAACGCCGACTGACAACCGTCCCCCCCGCCCAACACTCGAGGGCTCCTCTAAGTGGCAGGACGTCCTGTCAACGTCGTCTCAGGGGGGCGGGGCAGCTCTCACAAATTGATTTTCTATAGCTGAGTGGTTTTTGATTCAATAAAGCGACATACTCAGTTGATTCCCAACGAAGTAAAAGTAACACCCGCCGAGCATCAATTTCTCGTCTTGGCAGGCTCGCCCGACTCCTGGGCTGGATGTGTGGACGGTACTTTGTTTTAATTTCATTCGATTTGCTGTTGCCCACAAAAATTTACATATGCAAATCCTGTGACGCCCTTGCCGCCCCCTACCAATTTTTGATAGCTGCCCCGAAATTAACCTTGACGGGCGAGCGGCTGCCTGGCTGCCTTGAGCTCGATCCGCTGGATTGGATTATTGATGTTCCTTCGGTCACTGACTTCCTGATAAATGGAACCTGATGGGGTCGCACTGGCGGCGGGTCGGAGACTGACAACTTAAAACCGATTTATCAAAGCCCCAAGGGCAAGCCAGACCGATAACTCGTTTCATATCACGGCCCCTAATCGAATTTACATCAATACAAACAAACCCAGCCGGGCCGGGGCAGGCAGCTAGGCAGTCAGCATAAACAAACAAACCTCGGTTGGTCCCGAGAGGGAATTTCACTTTTAAATTCGTTCGGAAAACGACTGCAAAAGTCGAGCTTACAGGCGTCTGTGGTAATGTGACTTTGCGTTGTCCTTGGGCCTTGGCAAAGCCTTGCGGCTTTTGGATTTAAGTTAGAAAGAAATGAATTCGCTTTTGCCTCCCAAAGCGATCGGTTTTCCTTTCCAACTCATAGAAATTCTTTCCTCTTAACCTCAACGTTTGGTACAGTTGCGCTCACAGTTTTTAAATTTGATTGCGTCTCTTTGAATTCACTCCCAAAAAAGCAGTCTACTTCGGTACAGTTGTGCACAAAACGAGAATTTAAGGCGAACATTCGGAGTCCGCATTTCATAAACTTCAAATTTGAAAATGAAGCGGATTTTTCTATCTGCTCTGGTTGGCCAGAAATGAAATTCATTTTTGATTCGCTTTCGAATTCATTTGGAAGCTCAACGAAGTTGCACTGCCGCTCGATTTCAAACGGCAGTTTAGAGTTGCATGTTTATTTATATTTCAGTTTTTGTGGGCAACTCTGGAAATACGCTTTTGATTTTTGCTTTAAAATTCCTCGAAAATCCCCAGTACAGTTTTGCTTGTGGCCAACATTTTTTAAGGCGATTGCTGGACTCCAAATTGCAGTAAAACTTGCCACAATTTTTGCTAGGCTGCCCTGACAGCGGTCCCGACTGCGGATCTCATTTTATATTGAAAATTTCGGCCCCTGCCGCCCCAGCCGGGCCGAGGGACAGAGAATAAATCCAACTTGCCACCTACGAGAAATTTGTTGTTATTTGCGGCCGGGGGGCTGCATTGCCAACGCTTCGCTGGGCAAATCGGTTAGCTGATTTGGCTCTGGCGGTCGGTTAGGCTAATAAAAAATCAATCAACTTGCCTTCTGCTGGCCGTACATAAGCCGACAAGGGCTCCCCAGCCGCCAGACGGCTGGCCGCTTGTAACTCATGAACTTAATCCGCAAGCCTGCCAAAAAAAAATCGATGAAACAACCACCCCGAAATACCTCAGGGAAGGACGAGAGCGGCTCGACGAGGCGCTTGCGAAAACACCTTCAGGTGCCACAGCGGCACGAGGTGGGATGGCCTGTGGGTCTATCAACGCGTCACGCGTACGCAGCCGCGATAATTGATGTCAAACGTGTCGCATTTGTAACACGTGGGCCCAATTCGATCGTTAATCATACGCCAGGTATGACGGACCCGAGGGGGGCGCCAGGCAGCCTAGAAGAGCCCCACCGACATTGGGGCCAAACATTAACATACATAATTACTGGGGCAACCAGCAAAGCAACCAACAAGACCGGCAACAGCAGCAGCAACAACAGCGGGGGGATGGAAACACTCTGATTGAGTGGTGCAGATTAACAAATTAATCCTAAAGGCAGCGGCAGTGACAGCAGCAGCAGTGGCAGAGGCAGAGGCAGAGGCAGCGGCAGTCATTGCGATATGTGACTAAGAACAGCAATCACGGCAGCCGCAGCCAACGACAGCAATCCCAGCAACAACTCCAAAGACCAGGCCAGCTTAGGCAGCAAGAACACCTCCCCAAATCAGCGGGAGCAACGCAGACAGCAGCAACAACAGTAAAGTCAAGGCAGGTCGGGAGGAAGTGGCAGGCAGCAGCAACTTTGGGACAACAACAACAATGGCAAGTCAGTCTGGCAGCAGCAACAACAGCCGCCCAACTTTGGCTACAACAGCAACACTCAGGAACCCGGCCAGCCCCGCTGGGCCCTCATGGCCGGCATAGACATGCCAGCAGCAACAACGACAGCAGCAACAACAACAACAACAGCAAGCGAGGTTTGTAGGAAAGTTTTGCGGCATTTGCGGCCACGTTGATGCCCAGGGCGTTGTTGTTGTTGGCAGCAACGGAAAGAGTGGAAACGGCGTCGGCATATTTGTGCGCCAAAGCACAAAATACACTTGAGGCGAACAATTTAATTCGTTTCGTAAACACGAACGGACCCTGATCCGCGGCAAGCAACCGACCACCACCCCCTCCCCATCCCTCCCCTGTGTGCACGGCTGGAGGTGCGTGGCAAAACTGTCTGAATAAATGAAAGCCTGGCGGTTGGCAGCGGAGGCAACGGTGCACGAGTACCATCATCACAGCGCCAGCGTCATGGCTGCCAACGCCAGAGTCGCCACCACCGCCAGCCCGCCGAGTCGCGTTCGTTTCCGTGTGATGGCGTAAGCCGCGTGGCCTCCGCCGTTGCCTACGTGTGGGCGAGGGGGTTGGGCTCGGGTCGAGTTGGTCCGTTTGGTGGGCTTATTTCCATCTCGGGCGACGCCGTGTCAACTTTTCTTTTGCCTGCAACGCAGCCACCAAACTTTAAATGCTGCTTGTTGTTGCCACTTGACTAGGCCAGGCAGGTGGCTGGCGGAGGGCCGCGTCGACTGTCTGGCATATAAAAATCTAAAAAGTACCCATTCATTTGTCATTGTCAAATGGCCGGCAGTCCCGAGGACGACTCTGGGCCAGTGCCTCGGAGTACTCGCCGGGGCTCACTGGGGCATATGCCAAAATGTTGTAAGTATAACAGACACGGCGCTCGGCCAGCAGCAGCAACAATGCCGGCAGTGGCATCAGCAGCAACGACAACGGAAATGGTCAAGGAAACGCAACTGCCAGCAGGGAAGTTGGGAAATTAAGGAGCGTCAGCAAATCGATTATCGTTCAGGTGGTTCGAGTAAATGGGAAAGGGCAGCAAGCACCAAAGCCAAGGAGGTTCGCGACGGCGGGGGAAAAGACAATGTGAGTGTCATGCAATTACCAGGAATAATCGAAAAGGATATTGCGAGTGCAAGTGAAAATGCATTTTTTAAAATTCAGCAAACGGGAAAGAACAAGTGCAACCCACGCAGTTGTAAAAGGACTTAAGTTTGGAAATCCCGAGCTCATTTTAAAGGAGGAAGAGAGTTAAGTTGAGACTGCAGGAAATCAACGACTTGTAAAGGAGCTAAAAGGGCAAATAAGAATCTGCAAAGCCTCGAGAATTTAAGCTGTTTTGAGGCTTCTTCTGAGGATTCTGATTTGGACTGATTAGAAGCGATTTCTTCCGTGTTTCAAACTCTATTCTTACCAATCTTATTTCGATTAAGATTTTGGTAATTCTGAAGGTTATAATTTCTTTAGGAAATAGCAGTTTCCCTCCCGGTAAAAAAATCACTTGCCTAAGATTTAAGAGCTGGAATCAAAGCTTTTAATTGTCCCAAGAACTTAAGAGCTCATTTCTCCCTCCCAGCCAACCCACACAAAGCAGTCCCCCAATTAGCAGTTCATTCTTTCCCGAATTTTCCAGTTCCCTTACCCTTCCGCCTCCGCAAACTCTTTTGCTGTCGTTCGTGGCCAGAAATTCGGCGCTCATTTCTAACTATTTAATGCCGGATTTATTAACGGCTCTGCAGTTAATCCTTCCGCCATGGCGCCGCCTAATCCTGCCATATCCTTACACAATTAATTTCAAACTCTTTAAAAGAGTTTTGCACACGCCGAGCAAAACTTGGCCAACGAAAGCGGGCGAGAAAATTGCCCCCCCGCGCTCCTTACCCAACGGCTCATTAATATGTAACATAATCACCGCCCGAATAGTTTTCTCGCCCTCCTCGCTGGCAGCCGGCGACCAAGGACTCGGGAATGAAGAAAAGAATCAAAGGACCGGAGTGGCTGGGGGACGGGGGCAGGCGGACGCCTCAAGGCATTTGCAACATCGGTTTCAATTATTTAAATTTTCATTAAAATTCTAGGATTCTGCAAAAAGAAAACCCGCCCGTAAGAACAAGAAGAAGAAGCAGAACACCCCGCCCTGCCACGCCTTCTGCTCGACCGGGCGAAATTCAGTTTACCGCACGTTCGGCGCTCGTTGTTTTTGCGGCTGGTCGGTGTTTTCGGCGGGTGGCCCGCGAGGCACAGTCGAATCTTTTTGAAAATCAGCAGAAAACAACGACAAAAAAAAAACGTAGGAAAAATGGAGAAAAATCGAAACTGAATATGAAAGAGCGTGGAAGGGAGAAATAACACAAAACTGCTGAAAATGCAAAGCCGTAAGGAATTTATGGAAAAGGTACGCGTCCCCGGGCCGTGTGACTTGCCAGCCAAGCCAACCGACCAAGTCAACCAGCATGCCGAGCAGTCATGCAATGAATTGGCCCCGACATTCGGTGAGTTGTGAGTGCAATTTATTAAATTTCCTTGGAAATTGGTACAGGCTGTTTTTCACCGCCTTCGCTATTCGGGAAATTCGCGCGCTTTCGTTTTAAATTTTCGAGGTGGAACTTTTGCCTCGCCCTGCCGCCTGCCGTCTTTCGCCATTCGTGTTGATTGAGAACTCATGGGAAAGTTGAGTTCAACAATTTTTGGGTTGGAAAGACTCATCGGTGGGCGAAACTAAAACCATAAAATTCCAGTTGTCGGAAAAAGTTCCACCCAAAATAGACGATAACGACGATGACGACGACGACGTCGGCGGCGGCGATAAAGCGATGAGGCGATGAAACGATGAGGTGAAAGTGAAAGTTGAACATGAAAAGCCCCTCGTTTCGCAAGCTTGCCAGCACTTAACACACACACACACACCCACATGCAAGTGATGTCAAAGCTGACAACGGGGCTTCCTTTGGATGCACTAAAAAAATCAAAGGGCATTGGGAGGAAGACTCTCGCTGGATTTTCAAAGGCAAGCCTGCTTTACAGGAAGCCAAGGGTACGGCCAAATAATCCAAAAAGCTTTTAAATAACAAGTTCTAATCGGTTTATGCCGAGTCTGGGAGGAGGGAGAATGGAACCAAATCAATTCTGGAACTGCACGCGAAGATAAACTGAGACTCTTCCTGGGCTTCAATAAGAACAAGTTCTTGACCCAACCCAAAGTCTCTTAGCTTCAGTCTTTCATAAATTTCCTTCGACCTTAAGATGCTTTGTCTTAGGAAGAATTCCGACTGTTACACCAAAACGAACTGGTTCAAATAGAACAAACAACTTCCTAAGACTCCCAGCCAATTTGCCTGGCGCTGCGCGGCTCTTTCCATGAAATCAATCAGAAAATAGCGCAATTTATAGAATAAAGAACAAAGCAGCGATGCCGGAAGCCATGCCAAAGTAATCAGACAAGAAAAACATTCGCATTATTTACTCAATCAAAGCGACGGGTAAACACAATCAACATTTTTGCCATTCATCCAGCGCCAACGACGCGCCGCCTACGATCCGCATACCCAACCAAAGTTCGCAAATACAACTTTCTCCGGCACACACACCCTGGGGCACGTTAATAGGTCAGACATAAATTTGATATTAAATTAAGTAAGTTGGCAGGGCCGTCGGCGGGCCTGGCTAGTTGCGCACAGCGGGTCACCAACAACCTGAAAAGTCGCCATATTCCATCCACACGCCAGTTGACTCTGCCACACACACACACGTGGACCGCGTGGACCGACAGACGATGCGCTGGGGGCCCTGAGGTGGTGGCAAGGGCGGGATGAAATTGCTACCTGCAGCTTGTTAATGTAATGAAGCTGCATCTGCGTGGAGCAGACACAAGGGAAGCGGCAAAAAGAGCCACTCGTTCAACCGCCACTCGCTTGGCAGTGAGCATCTGTCCGCATTCAGGCAGTGGGCAGAGTGGATGCGGAGAACGGACAGCGCACATTTTGCCCGGCAAATTGAGCTGTGTGGCAACGGCGTTCATATTTCGTCCATCGTTACGAGTGCCGCTAACGGCATACAAATTATTGGGCCTCGGGCTGAACTAGGATCCTTCAGAGGTTCTTTCTGCCCACACACTCGTCGGAGGAGGAGGGCAGAGACTTTGAGAAGAGTCTGCAGTTGCGTTGGGTTTGAAAAAAATTTGGCAAAAGTTATGGCACAAAATTTGGCAGCCCGGCCAATTGGGACGGCGTAGAGTGAGTTTCCATTTAAGAAGATTGGCATACGAGTAGAAATAACGAGAGGAAAATTGTCAAATGAAAAGCATTTCAATGGAAAACATTTAAACGACCAAACGTCCAAAACAAAGAAAAAGATTTCTTCTTCTCCCGAGAGAGAAAACTCGACAGCTGCCAAGAAGACAGCAATTGTGGGATTCGTTTAATCAAAGCATATAAATGTTTGTTAGGGAAAGTGTTTTTTTAATCTTCGTTAAATTGCTAAAGATGATGAATGGCTTGCAATCTTCAGGTTCTTCTGGTTTTCCTTATTTGAATGTCGATTCTTCCTCACAATGGCAATAAAAATAGTTAGAAATTGAAGATCCGGTTTTTCAGCTCCGCTCGTCAAATAAAAATACGCCAGATATTTTCCATCTTCTAGTTTTTCCCGTTGCTAGTTTTTCTTATCGTTTTATGTACTTTATTTTTTCTTCATTTTCAAGCCCGGCTCCTCTGTATCGTCCATGAATTTATTACGTATACGTTTGGATTACGTATGCGCCGGGTAGTCAAACATTTCATGTTGATTGTTAACAACAACAAGCGTTTTTATTCCAGCTCTGCTGCTGCTGGTTATGATGATGGCCAATATGGCTGGGGATGCCGGATGCCGCCCTCCTGGTGTTAACAAAATGGCCAAGTTGATTGACGTTGCCGAGCATCCGTTTGCCATTAAAACGTAAACTGATATCGAGAGCAATGCCAAATGCAATGAGAATCCAGACAGATGCCAGTGGACCTCCAGCCCGAGCCACGGCCCACGGCGAGCGTCCCCCGCTTTTGTAAGCGAGAGTGTCAAATTTCCGCTCTCAACGGCAAACAGCAAACACTTTCGACTTAGACAAACAGTTGCCAGCTTGCCAGTTGCTGGAGTCCTTGGCCGGCGGACGGGGCAGAGGACAAATATTGCTAGCCTTTGCCTTTTTTCACTTCTCAGTCACTTTTGTTGATCGTTTTCGTTTCAGTTTTTGTGGGGGCCGCCAGTCAAACGTGAGCAACATGGGGAAATGAAGGCCTGGCCAGCCAACCATCGATGGGACTCGGTATTTCATATTGGATTTGCCGCCACAAAGCGGGAATTTCCAAGCCCGAACATAAAATTCCAGCCAACAGAAAAGCCAACGAATGCTGGGCTTCTCGAGATTTGGAATGCCCTGGCCACCTGATGATGAGGCGGGGGCTGCCCCATTGACACATGTTAGAATTTTCAAGAACAATGACACTCAAAGCCACTCGACTGCAAGTTTGTAAACGTTGCTCAAAAACACAAAATGCACTTCCCGCCAGGACGACAGACGCCCGCCGCCCGACGACAGGCGACAGAGACGCTCGCACCGCCGAGCGAGAATGAGAATAAAACAAAACGAATAAAAGGCGACGCCGAAGAGGAAGAAAGTGGAAATGCCCGAGTGTAAAAAACTCAGCTGCATGGACTAGATAAGTGCTGGCGCGGGCAGCAGGAGGTAGGCGGACGTCACACAACCGTCAGTGGCAGCGGCAGCGGCAGCCACGGCAGATAAAACAAACAGACAGCAGAGAAAGACGGCCAGGGCGGGTGGGAGGCGTGGCAGCTGAAAATTCAGTGCAACGCTCTCGACACGCCAAGCACGTGAGGGCGGCGCGGGTGCCTTGAGGTCCTCTGAGTCATTTAGTCCACCGCCTACTCATACGCTCCAAGGCGCCGGGCTGCCACACACGCAGAGCGCAAGGTGGCCAGGGAAACTGAGTGAGCGAGTGAGAAGGCAGCAGAACTTTTTGAGATTGTGCGATATCCGGTGGATGGAGGATGTTTGCACTGTTGCTTCAGCCAGCATGTTAAGTTGCGATTATAAGCTGTTAGTGCAGCTGCCGATGGCCCAGCCAGCTAAACGCATGCGGCTGCCACATGCCACACAGCCAACCAGCCTCATCCCACTTAGCCACACACACACACACACAAGCTGGGCTGACAGATTTGCATTTTCAATTGGTGGCAGGGGCGGGCAAAGCAGCCTGGTGACTCTGACAGCCGCCTGATGGTCCTGGTTCTGGTTCTGGTGGGTGGGCCGACCAAGTGGCTGTGATCTGCTTGTTGAAATGAGTGGAATGAAACGAGCTGAGGCAGAAAAATCCCCAGATTATCGGTGCTCTGATTCCACAGTTTTAGTTTAACTGTTTGGGCTATCAGCGCAGCCTTGTTGACCCGAGTGAGTGCTTTTTTTTTGCTGTCTCTATTTTGTTTTTGGGTACAGTTGCGTTTCTAATGGGCTAATTTTCAAATGGCATTCGCTTCGGCTTTTAATCCCATGGAAATAATCCAATTCTACTGCTCGCGGCGGTACAGTTGTGTCTTTGCTTTAGGTACAGTTGAGTTCTTTTTCCTGTTACTCCAAATTCTCAACATCTACGCCTCTAGTTTCAATTTCATTTTTGGTTCATTCCAATTACTTTCCCTTCTCAAATCCTGATCAATTGATCAAGCTGCCAAGACAAGTTGGTCTTTGGAAATCTACCCAACTGCTCGGATTAGGATTCCTAACATTTAGAGCCGCCCTCGCTGTGAGTTGAGGCTCTCCAACGAGCACAATGCATTCTGCGCGGCAAGTCCTTTTCGTTGGCCATGTGCGTGTGTGTGTGAGTTGAAGAGAGCGCGCTAGCAGCTGGGTTCTTGTTTATGTTGCATGTTTGCCCACAAGTCATGTCTACTCATTGGTTTCTGGATCGAGTGTGCTTCGCTTTCGCAGGCCACGTAGGCCGGCTGGCGATGAGGGGAAATGTCATTGGCATGCAGGCAGCAGATTGAAGCGGACTCGAAAATACAAACAACTCGCTTACCCATTGATTCGACATTTATGGAGAGTGTGGAGCACCGAGCAAGAGGTGGAGGACGGGGCAGAAATGCCAACTAATTAGCGGCTTAAAAAGTCAGCAGGCGGGCGGCCTTCGGTTTTTCTCGGATGGAAGGCAAATCGGACTCATTAATTTTTGTTTGCGTTTCAATGGACGGCATTTTCAGTTAATTTCTCAATTTCATTGCAATGTCGTTTGCCCATTTATTTATTTATGCCGAGAGCTTAGCGCTGAGCCCACCCAACCAACGACCGCCCGCCTCTCCCTGGGGCCATCCAGAGCCTCTTGAGTTGTCAACATAATCGTATTGAACAGTCATTAGTGTGACATTAATTAAGTTAATCGCTGTGGCCGACGACATCTGCCGCCAACCGCTGCCTGACAGCCTGACTGACATAGCGAGAGAGGACAGTCGATGGCGACGGCGACGGCGACGGCGGCGGGAACTGGCGTACAAAATCGAAATCCAATTAAACTCTGCCAACCGCCAGGCATCAACGGCCACCCATCCGGCCCCGAGGCCTCGGCAGAGAAAGCCAGAGAAAGGGAAAAAATATCCATGAATAATTCACTGTGAGTACACAGCGACTGCGGGCAGCGGACGGACGGAATCGACAAGACCCACCGACAAGAGGTGTACAAACAAATTAGACCTGCGGCAGCGAAAAGGCGTCAAGAGGCTCCCACCGACTTGTCTGAGGCCACGTGAGTCGCTGGTCGGGGCCAATTCCCTAACAGACGCCCACACACACACACAGTCAGCCACATAATCACCCACACCCATGCACGTATAATTAATTCAAAGGCTGTTAAATAAACATAATTTAAGGACTCAAAGAAAGGACAAAAGCCAGGGGACGGGGCTAAAACCGCTTTGCGGTGGCCTTGGGCCAAAGTGAGTGACTTGTGTTGAGATGCCAGGACAGCAAGTCAGCCAGCCACTCAGCCGGTCTCTGTGTGTGTGCGTTTATTTGCTTAACCGACTTTCATTGCCTACTTTTGAGGGCGCAATGATTTTGTTTGTCCGCCGCGACGATTGGCATACCCACCTTCACCAATGATAATGACTCAATTTAAAGGTAACAAGCCAAGAACGTCGACAAGTCGGTAATCAACTTGGCCACAAGTCCACCAATAATTACCCACCTTGAATCACCAGTAACCTCAGCCTGTAAGAAATATAAAGAAACTCAAATATCCTTCCCTCAATTATCTTCCCAGTTCTTCTCAGAAAATCCTTTCAGTCTCCTCTGCGATTTCAAAGGCATAAGCTTTTTCAAGTGACCCCAATAGAATCCAATTCATAACGGTTAGTTTAGTTGCAGAGTCGATGTTTTTTCCGTCCTCCCCACAACATCCTTTATATCCTTTGCAAAAAACGCTGGCCCTTCCTCTGCCTTTTCCAAGCGCCAACAAAAATTTGGCGAATTTCTCGCCAAACGGAAAACACAACGCAAATTCGCTGTCAACCGCGATGACGGTACTGTACTTTTTCTCCTTACCGCTGCCCCGCTCGCCCAGCCACTGCCGCAGTTCCTGGCATCGCCGTGGTAAGGTCAAGCGTTAGTCTGTCGCTGGTTGGGTTGATTTATGTGCCCGAGCAATGAGGCGAGGGGGGCGGCTCGGCGCGTTTAGAATCCACAGCTCAAATATGTTCGCATTTGCAATAATTTTACGGGCAATTTGCCTTGGTGAGGACCAACCGCGGCTGTTGCTGTGCTGCTGCTGTCTGTGTATGGCTGGGTGCGTTGGTGGCCATCGGAAATCAATTGTGTGTGCAGAAAGCAATTCTACGCGATATTTTATGTGAGGACAACCCACCCAGAGCCCGCCACCATTCACTTTCCCAAAGCCGGCGTGAAAGAAGCGAAAGTTCAGTGAAAAGTTAAGCAAAAACTTTCTGACCAGCAGGTGGTGCGGGGTTGTCCGTCTTTTTTTAAAGCACAAGCATCAAGATCCTTTTATTTATTATCCTTGCTCTCGTTAACCTCTCGAGCTTGACCAGATGGATGATCCAACCCCACACACACGGAGAAACCAATGTCGAATTGACTATTCGAGTGCGAAACCAGCAGGTGAATCATGACAAAATTCCAGGACAGCCATCGCTCTTGCACTTCGGCCCCGGCGGTGTCCCCGCTCTCTCGGGGCCCTCGCCTGCCTGGCGAATTAAATATTCAAGCACTCGAGCATAAATAAATCCATTTTGCCGTGGAATGCGGCCAGCATATAGACGTGCATATAAATTTATGATATACACAGTTTTACAAACATGTGGCAAATAATCGTGGCTACGGTAAAGCAGATGCGAGTGTCCATTTAATATTCATGGATGAAAACGGTTTAACCGTCCCCACACGCACGCAGCGTGACACACGCACCCACACGCATGTAATTGGACATAAATTGCATTTTGTATGCCACTCAGGCCATCGGCAGAAAGATCACTGGGCTGCCAAAGAGCCGGGTTCAAAAGGTTAATCGGCTCCGCTGCTGCTGGTGGTTGCAGCTCTGGTGAAGGTGGTTGGAAAGTTTTGCTTGTAAGATTACATTCCCCCGCTTACGGTTATGGTTACGCTTAAGCGAAAAGTTGCAAAAGACACGCCGGCAATGGCCTGGGAAATTGGTTAAACTTGATTTATTTACTGCCAGCAAAGGCACAGCGACGGCGAAAGTAAGTGAAAAGCGACACCAAAGCGGCTTAATGGGTGGCACTTTCAAGCCATGAATACAGCTGATATGTGCAAAGCCAGACGTCGCCCACGCCAAGATAATTTGGGGTCTCGTGGGCCCCTAAAAGTAGGCCAAGAACATTCTTAAATTTATTCTATCAGAAGACTGATTGGATGATATTCTTACTCAAACTGAAGCTCCGCTTCTCCTGACGGTTTTTATCAGATTCATGGCAATGACTCTACTTTAAATATAAGCGACTCTGCGGATCAACCCAAGCAGCCACATATCTGTTTATATTAAATATTATATAACAAGTCTGCAGAGGGCACTCCAAGCCTTTTCATTTGTGCGTTTAAGCGAACCCTTTTCATTTTCTGGCTTGCCCCGATAAGTAGGCTATGAAATCTGAAATTCCCTGCTGCCAACGCACAACAACGAACAACGAGCCCAAAAAGCCCAGAGAAAAGAAACAAATCATATGGCATTTTCACATTTTCATGCATCAAACATTTGTGAAGTGCGAATCCATCGGTTGGTCCCTTCGGTCCCTAAGGGGCGGCCGACGAACCGCCGTCGCCGTGGCCGCCTCCGGTTGTTTTGCTGTGCACTCAGGCATTTAAAAGGGAAAACGCTTACAATTTAAGCCAGTTTATCCATATAATCGTAAATCATTTTGCACTTTTCGCATAAAAGTCGCCCCGCAATAAAAGACCAATTGTCTTGTGCGCTGGCTCGTGTAGTATGAATATAATTTGTTATTGTATTGCTCGTCGAGCTGTCAACGCCCTCGTGTGGGACAGCTGCTCCTCCTCCGGCTACGGCGGCTGGAGCGGACGGAGCTGCTGCTGCCTTTGGGGGTCTTGGATTTGCGGTTTTTATTTTTAGCCCGGCTTTTTATACAGATTTTTCTTTTTGCTCTTTTCCGTCGCTCCATTCGCCGTCCGTTCGAGCTTTTATTGTGCTCGGCTTTGTCATACATTTCACGCTTCGCGGGGCACAATAGCACACCGACTGGAGACTATATCATTATGTATGGCCAATGCGTGCCACCGCGGCCACGACAGGACCCGCCACGCAAAGCTATCCACCAACCGGCGCCCGAGCCACCCAACCGCGCTCAGAGTGGCCCTAATGAACGATGTTCGTGAGTGCGTGTGTGAGCGTGTGTGTGTGGGTGTGTGGTTTGAGTGAGTGCCTGTGGGTGTAATAGTGTGCGTGCTTCCTTAATTACAATGCGGCGCCGGATTTATGCAGCCAGCACAGTGGAACGCACTCCACAATCCGCGGAAAGAACTACAGTGGAATTCAAACTGCGTGGGCAGCGTAGGAGAATAGAATCTCCTGAGGTTTTGAATTTTAATGGATTTCGAAACTTATTCTTTGGATAGTGTAAAAAAATTATATTTAATAAGCAAAGAGTTCTGGGAACTTTTAAAACCCCCGGGATCCTTTAAAATCTTTCCTAAATTTACATGTAAAGCGTTAGGAATCTTTTTTTTGCTTGTGCTGCAAATTGGGAGGCTCTCTAAGTTCATTTTATAGCAAGTAAACGTGACCATGACCAAATCAAAGAATAGGCCCATAAATAACTTACATTAAGACCCTTAAAATTTCCATACTAAATGCCACCACCCCTGCTTCTCTTTCAGCTCTTTTCGGCCTCCAAAGAAACACTTTTATGTCCCTTTACAAAGTTCCAAACTCTGTCAAAAAAACGTCTTCAATTCGACTCATATTTCAAACAATTTCCGCCCACCATCGACCCACTGTGCGAATGGCCAACGTCCTGGCGGCGCCGCCAACTTAAACGCCCACAATTTCACTTTGCACTTAGAACTTGACGACTTGACTGCGTCGGCCGGCACTTTGGGAGCCCAGCCAACGTCACTTGAGTCGTCGACCACCCGCCGGCCGCTTTGGCTCCTTCCTTCTACTCGTGGTGGCAATCGGGCCCACTCAACTGCCATTGAATTTGATTTTGACCAGAAAAAGGAAATTGTGAAATTTTCTTACTTGAATTGCGCTTAGTGGAGCAGTTTTCCTGCGTCCTTTGTGGCCAAGACTCGCTGGCTTTATTGCATGCACGATTTTCATGCACTTTTCATGCTTCGAGATTTTTCACGGAGACAAAAGTTTCCTTCCCGTCCACCACGCTGGCTGCACTGATTGAATTGCATTTCAGCCTGCGAATTTGGCACTCCCAAGGACCCCCCGAATGTGTTTTCAATTCAAATATTTGGCCTGACACCTCAAATTGTGTGTGCGTGTGTTTATGGAGAGCAAAGGGAAGCAGGGGAGGTGACAGGGGCTGGGAAATTATGTTGTCAGCAATGAAAACAAAAGGGAAACCAAGGCTGGCGAGTGGGCGGGGGAGGGGCAGAGTCACCACCTGCCCGGCAGCCGAGACCTGTGCCGGTTTTCCCCAGTTAAACGAACAGTTTTCCAATTTAACGATGGGTTTTCGACTTCGACGACTGCGGCTGCATTTGGTGAACTGATAAGTCAGCCACGCCACCGCCCACATCGTCCCCCGTGCGACGACCAGAGCCACCGCAACCACACAGCCCACAAAGGACCAACGCTCGGGGATTTTAATTGCAGTTGCCATTGCAATTGCAATTGCAGTCGATGCTGGGCTCCCTCCCTCGCTCCACCGCTTACCCCCCTCGCTTTTGCTTAGTCGGCACGTCGAGAATCAGAATCCATAATAATCAACCGGCGCAGCGATGGCTCGGCTGAGGGTGGCCAGGGTGTGGAAATGATTAACGATGAAATCGGGACCGGAAATGCATTTTCAATTAGTCGTCATCGCGGTGGGGCGGCAGACTCTCCGCCCGCCTTTTATATAATTCCCAATGCCATCAAAGAAGAGTTTTCCCCCTCGCCAAATGCTTTCACAGAGAAGCGGAGGAAAAACTACGAGAAACTCGTGAGCGGCCAATCCTCGGGGCATTTTCAGCTTATAACTGCTCATGTGGGCCTGGGCGGGGAAAATACTGCAAAATTTATATAAGAATAAGTAAAACATCCAGCATCCTTGGCCACAAAACTTTTGGCCTTGTTCTACATCCACATGACCACCGACCCTCGCCCAACCTGGCCGGCAACTCAGACATTCGAAGGCGGCGGAGGGTTGGCCGGAGCTCCACAGATTTCTTCGCTATTATTTCTGTTGGCTTCTGATGTTTTTTTAATTGTCCAACTTGGGGGGGAGTCGGCGAGCGAAATGTTCCTTGCGTGCAGCTGAGTAGTTCAAATCAAAAGTCGAAGTTCGAGCGAAACTTTCCCAAGCGATTGCATTATGAGGGCAGGTGAGCGTCATTAGAAGTCAAGCTGATTGAGGTTTCTCGTGTGGGCGGCCAGCGAATCTCATAGATTCCATCAGGGATAAGGAGTGGCTACGCGAAAGAGGCGGAGGAGCTCAATTGAGGGATACCGAAGGACAAAGGTGAGTTCGCGGAAGCCAGAAGGGAGAGAAGTGAAGATTAGAACCCCAAAAGAGGGCCTATGAAAGTAGTCCGTTTTAGGGGCTTGAAGTGAATTTGGCATGCCAATCAAAGGTTTTTTTTTGGAGTCTTTATCAGCCTGAAGACTTGAGGATTTAAAAGACAAATTGGCCAAAAGTTTGGGTCATGAATTAATGGACTGATCTTCAATTGGCGTTGTCAATGAAAAATAACCAAAATCTAATCAATTAATCGTAGGAGACGAGGAGAAATACTTTGGAGTTTCTTTGGAATTGAAGAGTCGTTAATTAGCAAATTTAAATCCAAGCTGGCCTCTTAAAATCCCTCGAAGTTTCTGCAAAAAATCAATTTTTTTTGGCTTTCGCTGTTGCCAGTCTTAAAAACTTTTGGAGGGCCTTCAAAAACTCTCTTGATTTTTTCAACTTTCACTACGAAAAGTCAATCGATAAATCGACTGACGGCGTCGCGTTCAGTCACGAAATTCGCAGGCTGTGAAAGCGGCCAGGGCACCTGTCAATCATTCAATAACCAGTCAGTCATTCCCTCCCGCACCTCTTGCCCTTTGACTGGCAATTTCATGAATTCGAAAGCAAAAAAAAAGGAACTTTAAAAAATTGAAGAATTAAAGAAAAACGATTGCGACGGCCAGTCGACAAAGCGCCAGGATTAAATGCAACGGCTGACACGCCCACTTCCATCACATCGCCCCCCTTCTGCCCACCCCTCTCCCCGTCGCTCTTCCATGGCTTTGATTTATTGCCAATTGGTGGCGCACAGTTGACTGAATGCCCACCTGACTGGCTGGCTGTCAGCCGGATTGCCTGGCGGACTCAGTGAGCCACTCGATTGTGATCCTTGTCGCTTTGCATGCAAATTGCCAATGCAGGTGGCCATGCGGGGCTCCTGCCAAATCACCGAATTAACCGAAAAACATTGACAAGAATTAATCAATATCGAAATCAGTTCACGACTCAATGCCACCAACAATGAAAATGGCACCGATTTCCAATCGAGTTGTGGAATTTTTTTTTTGGAAATCCTTGGACGGATTTTCGTTTGGCGGACGATCGCAGTTCCAATCATCTTTTCTACATTTAACTAATTTCTCCCTTCTTTTTGCTCCTTGTATAGATTTTCTTTAAGTTCGCTTCGATTGAATTTAATTTTTCTTCTCAACTTTTTCTAATTTAGATTTTGAACTTCTCTTTCTCTCTGCTTTCCCTCTTGCCACCTTCCCCCCAAGCCTTTCGGAATGGGCCCACTATTTGCCCATTGGTTTTGCCTCAATCAGGACCTTCTTTTCTCCCTTTCTCTCCTTCCGCATTCTCGCTCTCTCATGCTGTCTCTCTCGAATCTAATAATGTATGCAAAGAGCACTAACGACAGCAGTAATAAAAATTCATAAGGCAGTGCGAAAATTGTGGATGCACTCCGATGATAAAAACTACTCCCCACTCCGAGGGCAGTTCTTCCTCGCCCACTCCTATGTGTGTGTGTGTGTGTGTGATATGTGTCAACGAGTTTACAAGACTCTCGGCAGAAGCGCATATGTGTGGGGGTAGTGGGCGTGCATATTTGCCAAGTGCAACAGTTCAAATAGAAAAACTTTTGGCCAAAAACTGAACCCGAAATGAAAGCCAAGTTTCTGCGACTAAATGAAAATCCCCCGGCGAGCTGGCTGGCTGGCAAAGCGAGCAGTTTGGCCGATTGCCAATGAATCCAATGACAGCCGCTTACGATTTATCTCAGTCCAGCAGCAGAGGATTTCCCATATCACTCATACGTCCTGTCCGCTGGGACGGCCAGGCAATTAAGCAAGTGAAAATTCGTGAGAAATCTTGACCGACCGCCGCTCGTCCCGCCGGCAAACTTATTTCCATAAAAAAAAGTCCAAAGAAACTACACGCAAACTATGAGCGTTGTGGGTGGAGGGACCCTGGGAAAATACGAGACAAGTGGAAAGCAAATACGAAAAGTTGACTTTCTCGTTTATTTTTTTCTTCTCCAGAACGACGAGCCGGCAAACAAGCAAAAACTACCAACTCGAAGGCGTGCAAGTGGGCGTGGCATGGATTATACGCACTTGTCAAAAGCCAAGCGCCAACTTTGAGGAGCAGCTTATGCCTGTGTGTGGGTGCTGCGTGTGTGTGTGTGTGTGCTTATCTTTTGTTATCTCGTGTTGCCTCGTTGGCTTCCTTGAGCCCCGCCCCGCCCTTGTGCAGGGCTTTGGGGTTTGCCCGCACAATTGGCAGGCCCTTTTAATTGTTGCACATTCGCCATTGTTGCCGCCAACAAGCTGAGCCAATTTGCTGCCGCTGCCGCTGCCACTGCCGCCCCCTGATGGGTTATTTAGGCCCGCCCCCTCATTATGTATAACCGGCAGCGAAATGTCAACGTGAAAATTAATTTACTCCGCTGCTGTGGTCAGGGGCCAACTGCGGTCGGCTCCCCGTTGGCGAATCGCGGGGATGATTGCAAATTTCGCCCCTCATATTTCAATCAAAACTGCGACAGCTGAGCGATCCAACATAATTTTGGCAACAGTCCATCAGGCGTCGTGGGTCGTGGGGGGTCGGGGGTCATGTCAGCGCCAGCGGGCCAACGCGGTGGCAACTCATCAATATTAACAAGCGGCCAGCGGTCTGACAGGGCCAGGGACCAATCCCAGCGCCTCGTGTTTGCCACAGAGGCTCACAAAGTTAATTGCCAAATGACAAAATTTATGCACAGAGACGGCAACACGCCCACCCGCCCCTTAAAACTCGGACTCAATTGACAGCCCAGCAAAAAGGCTACTTTGAGTGGGCGAAGAAGCAGGCGGCAGGCAGCTGGTCAGCTGGACTCATCCATTTAACGGGCAGCAGAAATGAGGCCATCAGAAGGCCGGGCAGCTTCAGTGGGGCTGCGGCCAGGATCCTTTGGCAAGATGGAAATGGGCCCAGGCCAAGATTAATGTACGGCAATTAAACGTTTAAGTGTTGCCCGAGCATTTGATTGATGGCTGTGTTAGTTTTTCTTGGCTCTTCCTTTTTTGCAATGGCCTCTGCCAGGTGGGCCAAAGTGGCCCCAACTTTTGGGGAGGCAAAAACAAAAAAGACACTAGAGAGAAGTTCAAGTTTTCAGCTCGTTTGCATTTCAATTTCAATTCTGGCCAAGCTAATCGATCTGCCGTGACCTGGCAGAGAAAATGCCATTCATTTTGTCTCAGAAAGTCTTTAAATCTTCGGACTCTGGTTAATAAAGAAGCCGAGGAATTCAAAAGGCTGAGAAGAGATTTTCAAATGCCAGGAATTTCGCACAATACAAGATTTTAAATTGCCAGAAGGGAAGAGAAATGAGAAGGAGGATTCACTATTGGTTGGAATTTTTAAGCTTTCTTAAAATCAGTAAATCAATCGAAACAAAACTAAAGAAAATAAAAAGTTGAGGCGGTATGAAAATAATTCTAGAAATCCCCAACCTCGCCAGCAACTCTGCCCCCAACTGGTTATCGGTTTTCGATAGGCAAAGAGCGCGGCGTTGGTTTAATTTTCAAGCAGCCAAATTCAAGCCGTTGACCACCGTTCTACAAATTTTAATGAGTGCCAACGATTCAACCATTTAAATTTCACTTGTCTCTGTCTTTCAGACTTGATCTAAGCCCACATGGAGCCCTCGTATTGTTGCTGAATTAAATCACCTAACCAAATGAAACTATTCAGAACAATCAAACGCTGATAGCGATGAAATGATATAAATCATCTGGTAAATTCTGCTTTGAAATTCAAATGAAATTAACCGAGAAATCCCACAGATGCCAGCATCCGAAAGGCAAGAAAGCCGTCAGAGTTTTATTTTCCAGCAGCTGACAGGCAAAAACTACTAAAATTTTCTATGATCTAAAACCAGCAGGCCGCCCTCGCTCAGAATGCCTCCTCGTTGTCTGCTTCCCGCATACCAGCAAAGGACAATGGCACTCCTCGGGCTCCTCGGGAATTCTGCACTGTCAGTAATTTCACGTTCAGATTCATTTAAATATTTATCAGTTTTGAGTCGCAGCAACGGCAACATTGAGCCCCAAACTCTTGACAGCAGAGGACGGACGACCTTGTTGCAGAAAACACAGCACACAATGGCGGGGAATTGCAACAGGAGCTGGAGGAGGGCGACGGCAGATGAGAAGAAGCCACGATGCTGGTTTAATTATGCAAACGTGGCCCAGAGAAAGCCCAGCCCAATCGCAATTTTCGCCCTGCTCATTCACCAAATTAGTTGAAGCAGACATCCGTCTGATAAAACGGCTCCGCCCCCAGCCCACCAACAATGGATCCTGGGCAGGGGCCGAGCGAGAAGGGATTGCTTTGGAATCAAACTAACTACAAAGTAAGCACAGTGAACAATTAAGTGCGATGCTTAATGGTGAATGAGCAGTTAAAAGATACCGCTGCCCCCAACGCCCTCACCCTGCCAGAAACTTTTCAGCAACTCAGTGAGGACGAGGTCTCGGCAGGACGCCGTGGCGGAGGCGTAGCTCGATACACAGACCATTAAATGATGATTTTGTATTGCTGTTTTGGATGCAGAATGGAGGGAGGTGAACGTGAATTGTGATAGCCATAAAATCGGAGCGAACAGCGAGTCGTAAAGTCGCCACTGACTCGAAGGGAAGCTGGAGGGGACCTTTCAATGAGATGCGGCTTTTTTTGAAGGGATTTCCATTATTTTCCCTGGGATCATGTGTTTGTATCGCTGGCTGCCACCACCGGATGACGTGACATCTTTGAGGAATAAGAAAGGAAGAAGCTGCAGGAAGTGGTCCTGTCGCTGCTGCCTGTCCTGTCTGTGGGAGAATGCTGAGCGCTTTAATTAAATTTCTTCATTTTGTTTCAGTTTTTTTCTCCTTCTTGGCGGCGCAAATCCTTTTATGGTGGTGCCATTTGCGGGCTTTTCCTTAACCCTTCCCGGCCTCCTCATCCGTTCTTTTCATTCTCCTGCCCATGTATGCCTGTGTGTGTGAGAGAAAACCTAATGAAAACCAAGCGTCGGGCTTGGCACATTCGCATCCGGTGGCCGCTGGAGTCCGCCAAGTCCGATTCGCCGGGGATTCGCCAGACGGCGACGGGGGATCGTCGTCGGCACGGCCTGGTGATTTATTATTAAACACAAATATGGAAGCAAGCAAGGCCAGCAGCGCCTCATGCTGGATATGTAGGTGCATGCATACACCGAGGCAGTTTTATGCTCGGCATTTTATGATTAATTAAAATTTATGCGCCGCCGCCAAATGATTGCCTACTTATATGGGCTGGGCGGACGTAGACGCTTGCCCCCAGGACAATTAGGGTGACGACGGATGCAGAACAAAAGAAACACATTTCCAGCGCTAATTGAAAGCTCTTTGAAAACTATAAAACCACATGGCATTTCATATTTATTAAAGCCATCAAACTGAGGGCAAGGCGCTCGGGCAGGTCCCAGCATTGCCCGGCAATAGATAACATGTCAAAACGGCTGGGAAAGGACCACAGAGAAATATCTCCCTGTCACATACACACACACCCGCCCGCCCACGCACACATGCACTGACGTCCGCCAGGAGACCCGGAGACGGTCACGGACACGGATACGGCACACCCACGCCCGCACAGAGCTCAACAGCAGCACACATCGCACATAAATTGAGACTAACCCGTAGATGTGGCCAGAGCCGGATCCCAGGACCCGAGACCCCAACTGAAACCGGAGGAGAATAGAGGACGGTTGGGACGGCCGGTCCCTGGGCAAGTAGATTTAAATTCCCAGGATTCGTAGCTTTTGACCTTAGTCAAATTTTCGGCAGGACTTTAAAGCCGCCTGCCTGGCCGGCAGCTTTGACGAGAGCCACCAGCCAGCTGGCTGGGGATTGACAAACTTCCAGGATAACAAGAAAACAATCAACACCCCAAGATAATAATAAATAAAATGCGAATCATAGACACAAACTTGAATTTTACCCCAGGCGCGCTCGCTTCCACAAGCTGAACCCAGAAAGGAATCTCAAAAAGAAAAGCTGAAAGAAAAAGTTAAGAGCACAAAAATAAAATAGCAAAGCAAAGGTCGTTGGGCAAAATGGCAGAGGCGGCCGCTTCGGTCGTCAAGCAATGACAGGGACACACGGGACACACGGCCAAGAAGTTTAAGTGCTCAAGTCAGGACAATTCGAAAAATGTATTGAAAGAAAATCAAAAAGAGAAAGCGCCGTCACCCTACATCGAATGAGAGATGCTCTAATCGAGGAAAGAATGTTGAGGAGAATAGAAAAGGATGCTGACTGAAGAGGAAAAGAAAAAGAAGTAAAAATTTTGAAAACCTCAGCATTTCTTCGGGAAGAAACAACTTGGCTGTGAAGCCTTTAAGGCATTCAAAATTGAATTGAAACTGAAGGAGAGTACAAAATTTTTTAGAGACCATTTAGGAGGCCTCCTCCGTCGCCTGTTTAGGAACTTCGCGCAGTGTTGCTGCTCCCGGTCATCCTTGGGCTATTGCTGAACGAATTCAACTAACCGAAAAGGAAGCTGACTACACTTTTTCAAATTGAATTGTTTTAGATTTTCTGCTTTTCGTTCGCTTTGGCTGCCCTTTCTTTTCCCAGCGAGGGCAGCGGCGGCGGCAGCGGCAATAACAACAAACGAATAAATCAAATTGGATTTTGTTGTTCACTTAATTTCCAATAGGAAATCGCAAAGAACAGAGAACAAAACTTAATCAAAACGAAAGAGAAAGGTCCGAAAATTGCCAGCAAAACATTCAATTTCATGGCGAAATAAATCCCAGATTAAAACCCCAAAAAACCAATAAACGCTTCTCAAACTTCATTGCCTATTCTGTCAGTGCGAGCCCAAGAAAATTCTCTTTTTTCATAATCTTTTCGACAACCACCTCCATTAGAAATGCCGGCCAGAACTGAAGTCCTGACCAGCTGCTGCTTCGTCTTCAGCATCAAATCAGGATGCTACCTCATTGGCCTTTGGCAGCTGGTGTCCGGCCTGCTGCAGATCTACTACAGCGGCTTCAACATGTTCCTGCCAGGCTTCGACTTCGAAGACTTCCAGGGAAGTTTGGAGGGCAAGACTTCGTTTGATGTCACAACCGATGCCAGCGGGGAGGAGGAGATTTTCAGCCTAAGCATGGGAGTCCTGACGCTGCTCAATTCCATGCTGCTGCTGTTGGGAGCCATATATGTGAGAAATATTATGGAATTCTTGTTAGGAAATCTAACGGAAATTTATATTCTGCAGAAGCAATCGGCTTGCCTGCTGGTCTGGCTGGTGGTGGACGCACTTTACATTGCCTTATTTATGATTTACACTTTACTCATTAATTGCGTGCCCGAGCACCTCATAGCCCAGTCCTTTTATGCAGGTAAAACCCCCAAACCACAAATAATACTAAAGATATTGCTAACTCCGCTTGTACTTTAGGTTTGGAGACGTATTTCTGGTGGATTGTCTTGTCGCATTTTGTGGGACTGAAGGAGGACGAGGAGGACGAATGCCTTGAGGCGATGAATTTCTATCGCCCCTCACTCGACGTGAATCTATAGCTATATGTGTATATGTATTTTTGTATCTATATAATTTGTAAGGAATATCATTAAAAATTTCAGTCATGCCAAACCACTACAACCAATTTTTGCAAAAGTACAGTTGCGCAATTGAACAGAGCTACTTGAACATGCCGACAAAAAAAGTAAAGTCAGCCGATTTTCGGAGCCGATCTCTTAGGGCCTATGAATCGGTTGGGATAATGATCCCGACATGCTAGTTTCTCATGCCAGTTTCTTCGATTTGAATTCACACCATTCGCCGGGGGGAGACTTTTGCCAAAAATTGATTGCATGGGTGGCCAGATTTATCGATAAGTGTGCAATTTTCTTACTTTCGTGTACGATTTCTTGGGCAACTCACGCGTCGACGCGGAGGCCGTCGGTGTGCCGCGTTTGTTGGTGCGATTCTTTTTCAAAACGATGACGCGCATGGTGCACAATTAAATTTGAAAACTGCTCGTTAGGTGAATTAAATTTGATTTTGTATTTTTTACGGATTCTTTGGAATTTTGCTGGCGTATTGCTTTTCTTAATTCTCTTTTTTTTTGCTTTTTGCGATGTGTTGGTTTAAATTTCTCTTTTATGCTAAGTGGATTTGATGCCGTTCACAAACGGTGTTCACACAATCAACGATACATGGCGATAAATATATATATATACTCTATATAGAAGGTGTAGTTGTGTGGGTGAGTGAGTGTGTGTAATGAACTTCTAGCGGTTGCTCTAATCGTTCTAGGATACGATCGATGTCACTACGGCTAGTCTATCGATATTTACAGTTAAGGAAAGAGTATTTTACAGACTTAGTTAAGATGCAAAGAGAGAGAGAATAGATTGATAATATTAAATAGAACTTTGCGCTAAGATTTTACAAGCAAGTGTCGATCAGATGGCCATTTTCGTTTTTGTGGGTGTTGAATTTTCATTTGCGCCAAAAGCGGTTCGAGAGCAGAATTGAAAGAATTGCGAATTTCGAGCTTTAGAGAAAATCGGCATCTGGTGCGTAGGCGTGATAAAGCTAAAGGATTAACTGCTTAACTGCTGCTGCATTGGCAGTTTCATTATGAGATTTACTTACGGTCGGCCTTGCTCTATGGCGCTTTTCTTATTGCTCAAAAAGATTTTAGTTAACTGAATTAGAGGACCTGCTTTTGCTTTCTTATCGAACAGAAAGAGAGGCTAGAAAGATACTGAATATATTGGCTGTTGGTGATAGGTGTCGGGATCTCTCGGTGTTCTTTGTAAGGGGAAAGGACAGAATTTTGATCAGACTTGTCAACTTCCAGGCTACGGCAACGGCGGCGACTCGCGTCGGATCGGATCACCACGACGAAAACAAAGTGAGCAACGTACGGCTGAGAGAAAAACACGGAACACACGCAACGTCGAACTTGTGGCACGTGACTGACTGGCAAAGGACGCTGCACGTTTCTTTTATAACAACAAACGACGGCTGCCCGACTGCCCGACTACCCGACTGGCCGACTGCCCGACAGCCGACGACGATGGAGCGCCGACGATGGCGGAAGCCACGACTCATGCACCTGCAGTCGAAGTGTTCCGCTCACGGACTCGCGGCTGGGAACTCAACACGGAGCCGAACAGCTGTTTTGGCGCGGGCTTTGTGTTGACGTGCAAGTTATTTCGACGGGTCGAGATGGATTTTCCCAATTTTCAATCGAATGAAATGTGGCCTGACCCCCGCAAATCAATGAATCGTTGGATAGGCCTGCCCACACACAGCCACGGCCGCAACCGTACACACAAACACGGATTGGGATTCCAGGCACGAACTCTCTCAACTTTGGGCTTAAAACTGAACAAGCACCCCGGAAAGTGGGAATAGACGACGCCGCCTCCTGCCAATGACTGCGTCTATTTGGAGATAATGAAGATGCCAATGTACAGGTCCGTCTGGAGATGATTCAAAGTGCTGATTTGGTAGCAATTTTGGGGCCGATTCTTTACACGTATGCAATTAAATGGACACGACGAGCACGTGGCCTGAATTCTCCATCTAAGAACGGACGCTGCGGCTGGTCATCATCAACGGGGCGGACACGTGCAGACTCACACGAGACGAGGACGATTCACTCCACTCACAACGACTACGACGGCTACGGCTACGGCTACTCGTACGTCCGGACTTGACCACACGCTCGACGCTCGGCAACTACCGCTGAACTGACTGAACACTCAACTGGACCCACTCGAGTGGTAGGACAGTCCAGGAGTTTCCGATTTTTGTCAATGGCAGTGAGCAAGTGTGTGTGAGGCTGATGGTCACATGCGCAGTGAGCAGAGTTGAGAGCGAAAGCGAGGAGGGAGCCTCGCACAGCTGATTGACCCACATACGAGGCGAGAGGTGGCCGAGATTTGGGCCACCACAGGCAGCGGCCAAAAGGCAGGAGACCTTGGGAAAGGCCGAGCGAAAGCCACCACCAGCAGAAGTTTAGAGCCAGCCCTCGTCGATGCCCGACTTCAACAGGTGCCCGGCCGAAAAGCCCAAGCGCCCAAAGCTCTGAAGCTTGCCAAGTTCCTTGGCGGGTTCGCTGACTTGGCTAAGCTGGGGGGCTTTTGCTTTTAAGAGCTTTTGGGATTGTGGAAACTTTAGGGCTACCACTCACCTGAGACCTGATGGCGGCCAAGTGCATTTGTTTGGCCCTCAAATCGAACTTTTTCATTGACAAATCCTCCTGCAGCTCATTCACTTTGTTGTACAATTGGCCCTCGATGCCGCGTGTCTGGGTGCGGTTGAGGGCGTCAATGGAGTCCTGTCAAATACACTTACTTATGAAATATCCTGACTGCCGCCGAATCTTTCGTACGCACCTGCAGCTGGCGTATTTGCAATTCCAATTCGATGGCCTCCCGTTTGAGCGACTCCAGAGCCGAGCGCTGTGACAGCGTCGAGTGTCGATCAAAGACGAGCTCGTTGCGCAAACTGGGCGTCACCTCCTGTGAGAAACGAGAAACGATGACACTCGAGTCCTGACGCAGTCACGCGATTCGATACTCACGGTATAATCGCCGGTCTCGTCCGCTTCCCCGGGCTGTGGTTGGGGCGGCGCAAACACTCGTCTAGGAACTTTTTGGGCCTGGGAGGGCTGGGCCAGGATTCGCACGAAATTGCTGAGGTCCTGCGAAGGCGACACCACGCTGCATTGGCTGGTCAAGCTGCCATAGCGCTTCGCTTGGTCCGTTGCCTGCCGCAAGGGAGAAAGGAAATTAAATCGGGCCGCTCTTTCCGCGCGATGTGGTCTGTCGGAATCAAATCAAAACGACTGAATGCCCTCTGAACTCTTTTTTAGCACTCGCTTTTGGGTTCCAATATGAGTGCAGCTTAAACTTAAACAATTCCCGGCTCCCAAAAGTACATTAAGGCTTGGAACCATTTTATTTTCCCACTCACCGTCACTTAGAAAGCTATGAGTGCCGTTTGAGTTAAAAGTATTCAAAGCCCTAAAGTTCAAGCGAAACTGGAATACTGAGAATTATGCTTTCCCCTGAAAACCAGATCAAAACGCGAGGAAGCCTAGATTGAGTTCAAAGCATTCAGACTCGCCGGCAACGGAAGCGAGGTAAAAGGCTTTTATGCTAAACGCAGTGAACTTCCCACTCACTTCCTTTTCATAAAAGCCGACCAGCAACCACCTGATGCTAAAGGACCTCTGCCTCATTTACCCCTCACCACCCCCTCGCTGAGTGTTGCAAATTGCAGTGCCATTGCCATTTGGCGTCCACATAAATCATTGAATAGACGACCCGGACCCGGACCCGGCCCCAGACCCAGGCCCAGGCCCAGGGGCCCTTATCGCCTCACCTTGGTGGCTATAACATCGGCACTTTGCAGCAACGACTCGGACACTATGGTGCACAAATCGTTATGGATTTCCTCCAGTTCCTGCATCAGTTGGGGCAAGGTGTCGCCATGGTAGACCTCCAGCATGCCGTTGGTGGCATGCAGCTGCTGGACGTACGCATTGTGGGCGTCGATGTACTCGGTGAGCGTATGCTGCGTGGGGTTCTGGCGATGGGCCAGGTGGCATTGTTTGTAATCCAGGCGACACTGTCAATGAGACGAGAATAAATACGCGATGGCTGGTTAGTGGCTCTGCTAAAAGGCAGCCATAATTCCTTATACAGGCTGGCGGAAATGTCGCTTTCAATCAGGGAAGCTCAGGCGAGCGGCTGATAAATTGGCAGTAATGTCAGGCGGCTTAAAGGGTTGAAGTCTGGGCAAATGGAACTTTTGTGTTGCTTCCACCATCAGCCCAATTAAATTCAATCAAAATTTAATGCGGCAAAGGGTTGCATTTCGCTGACTATCGACCGGCTGGGTTGACTGTACTTTTCCATTAGCATAATCGAAATGCGCGGCATCGGATCACATGAATTGTGAATGAGGAGGGAAAACTTACCTTTGACAGCTTCTCTTCAGTCTTTGCGATAATCGTCTCGAAGGACTCCCTGTGTGTGAATATTTTGCGACTTTGAACTTTGCGATGAAAGGATTTGTCGAGCATTGGACGCGATACCTGCAAAGGCAAAAAGCAAAATCAAATTCCGAAAACCAAACAACTTCAAAATTCTTCCCCCGGAAAGTGCACATCAAAGTCCACACGGTCAACAGCGAATTGCAATCGCAATCAACAGCCGCCCACACACAAGCCGCTCCAAGGACTTCCCCATCCACCCAGACGAACCTGCGACCCACTATCATATGACCTGCTGTATTAATTATAATTATTTTGCGTGACAGCCTGAATAATGCAAATGGTGGGCGGACGGGTGTCGGATGCTGTAATTAGATCGGCACGAATGGTCCCAATCCGCCTTCGCCGAGTGCCTGTCCCTGTCCCTTTCACAGGTCGGCGGGCCTACGTGTGGCTTATTTAAATTGAATAATGAACTCAATTATAAAGTCGGCGCGATTAATGCCGAGGTCTGTGCGGTCCGACCGGCAGTTTTGTGTGCCACTTACCTGACGCGAAAGTACACTGGCCACATCGTTGGATGCCTGCGAATCCGTTTCCACTTCCTGTAGGAATGTTTCCCATGCCTGAAAAATGGCCAAGTGGCAGGCGGGCCTGTGCGGCAGCAACAACCATGGCAACGAAAACAACATTTAATCGGGGGGGCAACCGGCGAGCCGTAAAAGTAAATCACTCACCGCTCCTTACGCAATTCGGCATTCTTCTTGCGATAATTGGACACTAGAGTTTGTAGGGCAGTTGCATGTTCCTCATACAATTGGGAAAGAGTCTCGGTGAAATCGGATACTGTCGGCGCCGCAAAAGAAAAGAAAAAAGACAAATTTAGCAACCCAAGAAGCCGCACGAAAAGGACACGGGCAAAAAAGGGATTCAGGGTCTAAGGTAACTCAGCCGTGGCCTGGCTAGATAACCGTCTCTCGATTAATTATTCAATCACTTGCAGAAAGAAGCCTTTTGCCAGATTAACTTTCACAGGGAACGTGTAGGGGATTCTTGACGAAAGTTCATATCAGAAAAGTTCCCCAAACGCAATTTGCATCAGCAGCAAATGAAATGACCCACATACTCGACGGACTTCAAACTTTCGACGTCGTCGTTCTCGTCCTTTGACAACCTGAAAGTTATGCCGGATGTTTGTGCATTTCCCAGCAGTTTGTTTAGCCCGAAAATTTCTTCTCTTTGCTACGTAACTTTTTCCCTGCAACCGGTCAAAATTCATATGGCATCAGGGAACTTTTGGCTCCACAGCTGCTCGAATTGCAGTGGCTCCTCTGTGTACACAATGTTAATAGATTTACGGCCCGAAGGAGCTGGCCTGACCACAGGACAAGCAATAAAAACCCTGCGAGGCATGAAACCAATAAATGTCTTGTCCGTCTGGCTGCCAAAAAAGTATGACATGAAATTGTCTTTGAACTTGGCCAGTGACTGATAAATTATCCTGGAAACACCGGACCGAGAATCGTGTGGGGCATTATTGATTGCCTGGGAGAAACTTACCTGTTTTAATTAACTTAAAGTTGACATTGTTCTGGGATTTGAAAGCCTCGTTCAGACTGATGTGACTGTAGTCCTTGAGCACACCGTTGTAGGAGGCCATGCTGCCCGGAGGGCTAAGGGAACCACCGCGTGGTCCCCTCCACCCGAAGAAGCTACGATTTTTTCGACCACTTGAAGATTTTCCCAAAGAATCTAAACGCCGAAAGAAACTTTTCTTATTAAATGCTCAGCGCAGCAGGTCTCAATCAAATATTAATAAAAATCAAAATCAAACTCAAGCAATCTCGACACAGCCTCGAGAACCGTAAACAAAACAAACTCAAATCAAAACCAACACAAAAAAAAGGTAAAAAATAATTTAAGATGCATAATTGAATCGGATTTGTGGTGAAGTTCAAATCGCCGAGTCCGCCGAGCAGAAGAAAAATCACTTGCCGTCTTGATTCATCGACGACCCCGGCCCGGCCCACTCAATCAAATGGATTTGGCCTCGCCCCCTCGGCTTTCGAATTTATGCATAAATAACGACAGCGTACCAGTCCGGGATTTGTTTTTATTTTCCCGTATTTTGTTTTTTTTTTCTCCCGCTTGTCTATTTGCACTTGGGCAACCGGAAATTTGAAGTGGTATCCGCGCCAGTGGGTCAGTGGTTCGAGGGCAATTTGTGGGCAGCGTGGTTGGGGCGGCACGACAACAACAATTCCAAAAATTGTCCATTACAAAAGTCAACAGAACATGAAACAAGAAAGCACCGAATCCGAGTATCGAACACCGTGGCGTGTTCATTTAAAATTCAATCAATAAATGAAGTGGAATCTTACGTTCGTCAGTCGGTTTGCTGGCTCGTCCGTTTCACTTCAAGCCTCTGTCCATGGGCTTGTCTGTCTGGCTGTCTGTTCAGCTACAGGCAAACAAGACCGGCTAAGCAGGCTCTTCATGGTATTTTCAAGTACTGTCGGTTCGATTGTCTGGGTATTTTTTTGTCCGACTGTCCGACGGTCCGTTTATCTGTGTGTTCTTCCCCCTTCGAATTTCATAATTCGGGTTGGAAGCAGCGATTCCAGTTCACTGAAATGAGCAAATCGATCGACCTTAAATTTACGAGGCTTCACTTAAAAATTCATTGCGGAATTTATGTATTCACAAGCCACACAAGGACTTTCGTAGACGTTCCTTAAAATCCCTTTCATTTCTCCTAACTCGCCGCTGTCGAGTGGCTCTCCAGTTTTCATTCTTTCTATTGCGAAGTGAAGTGGCCTCCGATACATTTGTGTTCGGAACACACAATCCGCTTTATATGGAAACACCATTCGATGGACATTTGATGATGGCGTGTGAGCGCCGTGTGTGGGTCGTGTGCATATGAATTTTTTAGCAACTAGGCGGACACGCATATAAGTATGCTATGGAAATTATTTGGTGCGCATTTCACGTCGCCGTTTTATTGACGTTAAATGACAGCTCGTGGCAGCTGCTGTGCGGCTGCCGGGGCCGGGGTTACCATCAAGGATGAGTGGTGGGGTTAAACGGGCGATAGACGACCACCAGCAGCAAGTGGCAAATGGCGACGGTTATGGCAATGACGATGGCGTTGGCGTTGGCGCTGGCGTTGGCGGGTCTTTGGTGTTTGCATGGTTTATGCAATTTGATGGAAAATAAACAAGTCGTGTTAGAGATTGAGTGTAGTTGAAACACCGGGCACTGCCAGTCAGCCAACTGGACAGCCGAGCGGGGCAACAGCAACGGGTTGGGCAGCTCGTTGATTTAGTTTGTCGGGCGGTCATCAAATTTGCAACTTTTAAATGAATTCAAGTTGAAAGTACAGTTGTGTCGCTTCAGCTCGCCCCAGCGGGCTTATCCAGCTTCTTGCCTGGAATTCCTGCCATTGTTGATTACACTTTTACTTCTTCACGCGCTGCCAGCCAACCGGCCAAAGGGCGCGCGTAGATGCCATAGGATGCCCGAGGATACGAGGTACGACGTTAGGATGACACTGAGCGCCGTATTGTCGCCGCCAGCGAGTGCGACTCCGTTGCATGTACAGTTGCCGTCAGTCAACCCGGCACCGACGGGCTTGTGCGTGAGTCCCTCGGCTGCTGGCTGAACTGAACTGCCAGGACGTTGCCATGACACGGACCCAAGCTCGACAGGACTTGTTAGCCATTGAGATAAAATTATGTGCGTGCCAGCCAGCAGAATTATATTTCCAAATGTGTCACTAGCACGCAACGAAGCCCGAATGCAAGGCTCGACTGCACAGCTGGAAGTCTTGGGGTTCGCTCAGTTGCTCTCGCCTGCTTGGCCGGTGGGCTTGAGGACGGCAATTGCTCGCCCAACTAATCCACTTAGCGTTATGCAAATGATGGCACGCGTCATGAATGTTGCATTCGGATGCCGATGCGACATGTGATAAGGTGGGGCGAACCGGCCCAAGGATTAGGCGGCTCTAATCTCGGTTAATTCAAGTGCGGCCATCAAGGCAATTGGGCCATGGCAAACGCAGGTCAGTTTTGCTCACCAATCGATGCGGTCAGCAAAGCCATTTCCGTCTATGCAATCTAAGGATTAATCGACTCTTAAAAGAAGAGGAATGGAAGTTTATCGAAGAGCAATAAAATGTGTTCTGAATAAAGATCTCCAAGCCTTTCTGGTAGTAAACGAAGAAATTGTAAGTTCCGTCCTTAGAAACTTGATAACAGAAATGATGGGGAATAAATGATAAATGCACTGACTACAGAACGGTGAAGAGAAACCGCTGACAATAATAACCAAGCTTTGGTTGAATGGTTTGATGTTTTTTTTTCTGGGGTTAATCAAGATCGATAAACGCTCAATCGATAACAGTAAACGCAAAGCAATATCAGAAATAACGAATGCAAGAGAAACAGAAAACAAAATGGCGAAAGTGAGTGGCATTCGATGAGCTTGCGCAGCGCAACTCGGGTAAGTAGACTACGGCGAGTGAGCGCTGCTATCGATACACAAAATATCGATAACGGACTTTCACAATAGGCAATCCGCTTAGCGCTTCAGCTGCACAGCATAAACAACTGCAACAAATTCGATTAGAGGGTAGAAAAGGTCATTTTTAAGGCACCTGTCACCTTTGGAGGGCACACCACTACTTTCGCCACCTCCTCCTCCTCCTCCTCGGCTGACCGAACTGCCGCCTGCCGCGCTGAGAGAGCCATCACGAGCCTCTCGTACCGCTCCACCATCGTACTGGTCCGCGCTGCGTGAGCGAGCGCCGCCAACCGCCCGTTCCTTATCCTCGCGAGCCGAGCGGGCAAAGAGTCCGCCGCCGCCCGCAGCGCGCCGACTGCGGGACGTAGGCGAGTCATAGACGCCGGCATAGTTCTCCAGCGGTGGCGAGTACGTGGAGCTGCCGTCCGCGGCCGCCGTTCCAGGCGTTTTGGGCTCCAGCTTAATGACCGGCTCCCGGGCCTCGAAGAAGGCATCGAAGTTGTTCTGGCGCAGATTCTCGCTGCTAAAGACGGGATTCTCCACATGCACGTGGACATCCTCACGCAGGCGGTGGGACTCCTTAGTGTCTGAAGAAGTGGACCGCCCCAAGCGCCCCAACGGCAGGTGGAGCTTGGGTCGCAATCGTGACTTGCTGGGCGGGGATTTCCGCGCCGAATACGAAGGCTCCGGCGGCAGATCCATCGGCGACATGGGCCTGCCCCAGCCCGGCCCGAAGTGGGCATGTGTGGGATCCGGCGTGGGCGGCTCCAGGAACACACTGGGACTACGGTCCCGTCCTGTAACCAAGGCCCCGCTGGGGTAACTATAATCGAACGAACTGCCTGCCGCATAACCGCCCACAGCGCCGGCTCCTAGGCCTGCTGCTCGGTCCTCTTCGTAGGCTCGGCTCCTTTCGAGTGGGGCTCGTCCGCCGCTGCTGCTGCGCATGTTCGGGTCATCATACATCGATGGCGGGCTGTTCAGCGGCGATCCCGGCAGGTACTGACTCGACTGGGAGCGCGGCGAGCTGAGCTTGCGCAGCGACTGGCTGGGCGGGGTCGGCGGCTTCGAGCGGTTGCTGCGGACACTGGAGCGCTTGGTGGAGCCGCAGTTCGAGTGGGTCAGCGATGCCCGGGAGGTCTTGCGGGTCGGCGTGGGCGGTAGGCTCTCCGATTGCTGAGGCTGAGGCGGCGCGAAGTTGTCGTAGGTGAAAACAGAACTGAACGCTGGCGGGGGCAGTTGGTTCGGCGAACTGGGCGGGGTCGGAGCGGCTATCGATTTCGGCGGCTGATGAACTGTGGCAGCGGCGGTGGCTGTGGTGGCGGCGGTGGTTGGTTGGTTGGAAGTTGGATACTCAATGGGCACAAGTGGCTCACGCAGGCAGTCGAGTGAGGGTCGCGGTTTCACACGTGGCGCAAAGAAACCATAAGTCATCAAGATCAGATCATCGGCTGGGTATATTACGTACATTCCTCACGGTCCCCATGCGACATGACTGGCGAGACTGTGGGACCCAGTAGAAGATCGCTGGATGGTGGGTGCTATGTCTTTTATCGGATTGGTGTGGTCAGTTTTAGAAGCAAATGTCTTTTAGCAATTCTCTTTCCGTCTTTTGTTTCTTGTCTTTAAACTTAGAGCTCAACCGAAATTATGATTAAAACAGAAAATATAACCAACTTAGCAGAAGGAAATTAAGACTTTTCACTCTTGAATTATACGTCTAGAAAAAAAACTGTCTTAACGTACTTTCTTTATCGTAGAATTATCACAAATCGAGTTCGAACTTCGGGGATCGCGTCGTCATTTCGAGCGTTGCATACTGACAATGGCTGCAAAGAGAGGAAAGAACAGGGAGTTAGGAGATCTTTTATGAATCCAATAATCTTATGTTACTAACGATATAAGATAAATTAAAGTTTCAATACAATATATTTAAATTTTAAGAGGAGCTTTACTTTATTTGAAGCCTTGAATTTAAATCGTTGCCCTTTAAAAAGCAGGTACGGAATTTATAACTCCATTAATCAATTGCCCTGAAGATTGCACAGATTTCCCCCCGCCCCTTTGCTCAACTCAACTTCTTCCTTTTTCTGCATGCAACCCTGTTCAGTGTGGGGTAAGAATCTAAATTTTTGCTGTGCAAAAGTCTGCAAGACCTCAAGTAAACAGCCAGTGATTGATTACGACAAACAAGTCCAAATTTGCTGTGGCTCGAATAACGTTTATCGCTAAATTGCCAACTGTCAGCAAATGGAAGAAAAGTTTGTAAGCTTTAAACTGAATTTAAGGATAATCGATAACAAATATTGAAGCAATTTTAATCTATTTATAAGCAATTGTTCAGTTCACAACAAAAACGTCTGAAACCCAAACAAGAAGCTCATAAAATCCCTGGACCCCGTAAAAAGCGTTTTAGTTTCTATTTTTGGATTGAAAGCCGTGCAATGCCCGAAAACATTTAACTAATCCGCAAACTGACAATCAAGCAGATCCCAATCACCTTGATTACCTGCAATTGGGCAACCGCACAAATCTCCGTGTTGCGGAGCACTTAATTCGTACCTGGGGGTGAATTAATTTGGCTGAAGGTCAGAGTAGACGTCGATTCGAGTCACTCAAGATCCTCGACGCCTCCCGTTAAAATCCCGGCTAATTCGCAAAGAAAACTCGTATTTATCTGCAAATTACCAGCCAACAGACAGAAAGACAGTTCGACAGAGTCAGAAGCCCAGCGGACTGGGAAATGTAATGCGTGTAACTCGATTATTTCGACAGGAGCAACCGAACCAACGACGCACATTCATCTGCCTTCGAGGGCATTAATCCAATTTACCAATGACTGACTGACAGACAGACAGACTGGCGGACGGTGACGTGTCTGTTTGCGTGTCGGCGCCTCTTTGGCGAATTATTCAAATGAAACTTTACTAACCGCCGGCCGAGATGCCTGCCCCGGAGTATTGGAATTGCATGGCGGACTTTTTTACCGCAGGTTATTAATCAGAAAATGCACAAGCGACTCGGCAGTAAATAATTAATTTTTACCCCTCTGCCGGTCCCGCAAATCGGACAATGGACATTGAAAAATTTAAGCCAAAAGTTTCCCTCACCTCAAACAAGAAATTCGACGGACTCGAACGCGTCCAAGGTGAGCCGGACACGCACGCATTTTTGGCGCTAACCCAACGGCCCCACCGCCACCTCCTCCCCTATCATAGGCAAGGGCAGCAAGCGCCTTTTGTTAGGGAAAACGCAAACAGTTCGCCAGCCAAATCGAATCGAATTGATTACCCGTGTGAGAGGCGGGAGGCCCTTGTATTGTCATAATCACGGGGAACAGGGGAACCGGTTGGGGGGGCCTTGTCGTGGCAGCGAACCGGGCAAGGGCAGCAGCGGCGCTGCATTCGCTGGGAGCGGAATTAAATTCCTCGAGATTCGAAAATAGAAACGCCGATTGCAATTTCGGGGGGCGCAATGCATTTTATAAGAGGCGACGTTGTAAATCATCGAGAAGAGGAAGCAGATGAGCACTTGGCTGATTGAATTATTTATGGGGCGATGGTTGGTGGGGTGGGGGGGAAAAAGCATTTTCTGTTTTGTAAATTTTTCACATCGGATAATTTATTGTTCCGGGTTTCTTTCTTTTCCTTTCAATGCACTTTAGCAGCTTCTTAAATCCGCCAGCGGTAATCCATCATTCGGCGGCAAAGTTGAGCGAACGAAATAAATGGGCGGGAAATTGCTGGTTAATTGGAAAGCAGGCGTGCCAAACTCTCTGTGGGTGTGTAATTCTCGATTTAAGGCTTCATTAGTGGCCTTCGGGCTTATGCACAGAATTTGTCAGGCCAGGTCGGGCGGGGGTCATGGTCGGGGGAGCAAACAAAACAAAGTGAAAGTCATTTCAAAAATGTTGCCAAAAAATGCCAAACCACACAGAATGTGGCCAAAAAGCAGCAACCGCCCTCCCGTTGCCCAACAACAGTGACAATTCCCTAATGATGAACTTCTCCAACGGACGGTGAATTTATTTAATCAACCAGCGGAAGTAAATGAGATTGAAAATGCGAATGGAAGACTTTTGGGTCGACGGAAGAATGACGACGGCGATTTCCGCTCACCGATTCGCCCGCCCAGTTGAGAATTTTAATCTTCATATAAAAATAGAGAGGGTTTTTAAATGGGCTTTATAATGGATTCTCTTATGGTATTGCAAGCAAGCTATCCCAGCTTGATGGATTATTATACCATTATATTATACCATTTGTTATTTTATTTGAGGGGCTTAAATTCTCCAATTATATTTGTCATTGTCTTTTGCCTTAAAGTCTTTGATTATCGATTGTAAGTCTCTGAAATATGGATAATTTCCTCCTTTATGTTTTCTTTTTCATCAACAAGCTTCACAACCGGATTAATCTCTACTTCTCCTAGGATCGTTGTTTAATTTAATGTTTTGAGCTTAGCTCATAACTTTTTGAACTCTTTAATCTCCTCAAACAAGAGTATTTAGAATACGAATAGATCTTTGTGGACTTTTCGAAAAGGAAACATCCATTTAACAACAGAAGAAATATTTGTCAGTTCTGTATAAAATTTTCACAATAAATTCAAAAGAGATTAAATTAATCTCCAAAAACTCAACCTGTATTTTAAACTCCAGAAGCAATTTCCTCACAACTTCTCTAAAACTCTCCAACTCAACCGATTTCTAGGATATTGAAGTTCGACTTTGTTTATTTCTCAAAGAAAATCCGTTGGACCCTTTCGATTTCTTTGATTGCTCAGAATTTAAGCACAGCTACTTCCTGTTCGGGTCTTTGAACGCTTTCAAAACTGCAACTGTTTCCATTTTGTTCCGCTTGTTCCACTTTCACTTGTTTCTAAGCAACAAAGCGTTGCCCTTTCGTCCTTGACAAGGCCGCACAACTGTACTTTTTCGCCATTATTTGAGCTACTGCGGCTGGTTCTTTTTTGTTTTGGATGGCAACAGGGCCAGTAACAGCCGAAGCGGCAGCAACGGCAACGGCAACATTTTGTGTGCTGCATGAAAGTGCAACGACAACAATACAAAATTAATTAACAACAAAAACAATGAACTAACGAGGTAAAGTGGCCCGCACCCAGCCACCCAGCCGCCCGTCACTTAACACAACGCTTGCAGTAACTAACGGAAAATGACAGTCACCCACACACACATAGACGCTGAAAGAGGACAACACCCCGAGGACCCAGACAAAGGCAACTTGAAGGCGGGCGCCCATTCGGCCCTTGTCGGCGTACTTAAAGATAGTGGCCACCCAGGGGACGGACGGAGGGACACATCAGGCAAATGAGTAGTGAAAATAATAAGGAAACAAGCAGCAAGCAGAAAATTTTATAAATAAACAAAAACACAAAAAAAGAAAAACTAAAACAAGTGGATGATCCGCCGGGCCGGGCAATTCTTGTCGTTCGAACGGTCGGCGGTCGTCGGTCGGCGTTTTGGCAACTTGCAATCTGTTGCAAGCAGCCACCAACCGGGGCACCCAGATTGGCACGACCGCTTGGCGACACAAGGCAAAGGCGAAGGCGATCCACGAGCCACCCAAAGCCAACGGCCCCCCTGCGCCCGCCCACTCGATTCAAGTGCATTGTCAAGGCGGCTCTGCCGCTGTCGCTGCCGGCAGCGCTGCCACCAGCATAGGGGGCGGCAGGCGAATGAATATGGTTACGGGCCTGAACATGAGTGCGCCGTGGGCATGAGTAGGCAACGTGGCATGCAAATGTGAGTACATAAATATTCACGAGGCTGCCGAGGAGATTTTCTCTAACAAGAAAAGAAAGCAGCTCTCCAGGGGGCCGACGGGGGACCTTTCAGGCGCTTATGACAAGTAAATCCCCCAAAATGAAATTGAATGGAACCGAAAAGGAAGGCAGCACCGAAAACAGCCCCATTGTATTTATACAAATTAGCGTGGTCGAATAATCACTTTCAGCACCGCCCGCCCACCCATCGATGGGGGCCTAATGGGCATTTGCCACAACACATCACAAAATTATGTGTACATATGTACGGCGGACTTAATTCCTTATAATTCCTGCATTGAAATGCCCACGTCACACGAACCCAGCCACCCACACAGGGAGAGAGGCACGGACGACCGCCCGCCGGGGCTTGTTAGACGGGCCAGACAGATTCTCACCCATATCATTTTTATGGCCAAACAAAAGGCAACGAAATGAAAATAAAAACTTATAAGGCACGCACAGCAGCAGCAGGTTCCGGGCGGACAGACAGACGACCCCACTTTCCCTGCAAACAACAAGAAAGTTGCGCTCCCTTCCTTATGGAAATGTAACAATTTTGAGGGAACAGGAGAAGACAAAAACACCAAAAGGAAAACTCAATTTATGGAAACACTGCCCCACCCAGAGACGAGCGAGTGCCGAGCTGGCAAGCATATTGATTGCCCTGGGCCAGCAATTTGATAACCCCAAGATGTCGGGGATTCCTGGAAGCAGCGAGCGCGCGATAAGCATTGGGATTCCGTAATTGAAAAACGAGGTGATAATGAGCAGCATTAAATGGGGAATACCGGGGATTATCACCCAGCGAGTAGAGATCCGCCAACGACCGATGAATACTCTTTCTAGCAGCGCATTCATAAGTCGACCTGGCCTGGGTCCTTCAGCCCTTTGAGTGTTCTCGTTGTATTGAGGCCACTGGGCACAAAAGGTGAAACTTTGCTCCCCGCTGCCCCCGCCAGGGGCCCTTCAACTTCAAAGGGAAGGCCTCTCCAGCAGAGATTGGAGAGTTGGGTAAAAAACGAAGCCTGCAAATGGAGGATATAGAGCGCAGGGGGCGGGGGTTGACACGACGAAATCATTTAGCTAATTAGCCAACGGACCGACAGACCGACGCCAGGGACTTTATTATTTTTTGGGGGTCCTATTTGCAATTTTAATTAATGTTAAATGAACTCGGCTCGACCTGCCGAACTCAATCAGAAAAGCGGCCTCCCCCCACTCACCCATTCAGTTGGGGCGTTGAAGGCGGCGAATTCGTTGAAATCCTTGGCTGGCGATCATTCTTGCTGTTGCAGTTGTTGTTGTTACAATTACATAAATATGAATGCGATATGAATTACACGCGCACTTGAGTATTCGTATTCAAACTGAGTGATTCATTGATTGTTTTCAATTGATAAGAAATTCACTGCCCGTCACCGTTAATTTGCCAGCGATTGCGTTCCTCTCGTCGTTTCTGCGTTGCGTTGCACTGGCTCACTCGCTCGCGCGCGCGCGAGAGAGAGCGCGAGAGAGGGGGAGAGAGCGAGAGCGAGAGCGGCAGCAGCGAGCAGCACAATTCAGCGCCGATCAACGGACCAATTTAGACTAAAGTTCGCGGCGGCCGAAAGGCATTTTTATATTTTTGACAATTTGTTGTGTTTTTTTTTCGTCTTCGTTTCTTTGCGTTTTCTTTCCTTCTTCCCTGCTGCTGCTGTTCGGCTTTCTCATGTTTTGTCTTCCCTGTGGGGTGGGGGAATTTGATTAGCGCAAGGCTGTTCGGGGCTGGGAATAACTGTGTCTGGGCAGGAACTCGCCCGATCGCCGCTGGTGGTGGGGGGCAGACCGGTTCACACCGCCATCAGTGACGTCGCCCCGCTGGCGCGCTGTATGGAGAAGAGAGTCCAGGTGACGTCACCGTTGTCACTGCTGCTGTCACGAGCGCGCGTACTATACCGTTATTTTTAGCCCAACACGGCCGTTCAATGCCGCCGCCGCTATAGAGCCGTGCTAATTTTTGCAAGTGTTTTCTGTGCTATCTTTGAATGGCTGGCGGGGGGTTGCTTCTGAAAATAGAGAGACGACGAGAGCAAGTGAGACGGGTAAGTGAATATAACGGTACACACACGTGGGCGTGGGGGGCGATCGCCTGCCGAGGCTCATTGAAATTTTTTGCGCGTACTCGCGATTTTTTGTGTATTTTTTTGCATACGGAAAAATAAGCACTGATTACTCATCGACCATCAAATGCCCCCCAGCCCAGCCATTAAACTGCATTAAAATTATAAATGTGGGCCTAGCCACGCCCTCCTCCCCAGCCCCCCGGCCTGCTCATTATTATTTATGAGATGCCCGTCGACCCGTTGAGCGAATTGGTGTGTCAATTGAGTGGGGGGAAGGGGGCACCAGGTGGGCGAGGGGTCGGCATTCGGTTCGTTGGTCTTCCAGTGAGACAGCGAAATGTGTTAATGTCTCGCGTGACACGGCCATTTATCAGCCTTTATGGGCCACAAGTCAAGCGACCGAAAGAGAAGCCCGTGCCCCGTGCCGGGCCGAAAATGAAAGGGAAATGGCCGCGCGAATGGGAAACTTTGGGGCCGCCATAAGGAGGACTAAAGAAATTCTTTTGGCCAACAAAAAGAGGAAGTATTCAAAAGGGCTTACAACTTTCGGCCTTGAGAGGCTTTAATCTCAAGGACTTTCGACAAAAACGCCGCACAATCAATGACAATGGAATTGTCCTCTCCTCTCTCCTTAAAAGAAACGAGACCTCAAACTCTCGTTACCGCGGCCCACTCCCAATCATTAGTTGGATTCCTCTGCCCTCTAAAAGAAAATGTGAAGAAATTCTGCAATCTGCCGCAATCATCAGTTTATTCGTTAATCCTCGCACACACAGACAATGGCTGGATGCTGTGAAACTCCGTGTCAGCTGCCAGATCTCTTGAGGCGCCTTACAAAATCCTTGGCGGCGGATTGGGATTATAGGGCGACGGCGGCGGCGGCCTGGCCCGACCAAAGCCCGCCTCGGCCCCGCTGACCGTCAAGGCCAAGCCCAAAAGCATCGCCAGCACAAAGGACTTCAAATTGAGATACATTTCCTTCCAGCAACGACTCGAATTTGATTGATGCCGCCACAGCCACTCGACGGCTCTTTTATAGCCAGCGAGACAAATCGGCAGCCGCCGCGCGCTTCTGTTTGTTTTTCATTTTCACTGCTCGCCCGTCGCCTTGATAAGCTCCGTCGATAAGCGCCGGTTCGCCGGGCAGGTCACCTACTAAGCCCCCAATGGGAATCACAGGGGACTCACCCAGCCGGGGCGGCGGCGGCGCCGTTGTCGTCTGGCAACAATAAAAACTAACGAAACATCGACCCACGGAGCGACGAAACCACCAGCACAATTGCCTAGCCCATTAAGAGGTCCTCTGTTTCAGCTTTCAGTCGTTGGCCAGGGCCAAGCCCGACGGCAGCGCCCGGCCACTCCGCCTGGTCGGTGGCACTTTGTTAGTTTGCTTACAAAGTTGAACGAAGGACTGGCGGGGGCGCCCAGCCAGTGGCGCTATTTGCCTTTGCTGTGGCTGGCAGGAAGCCCCCCGCCCATGGCCGCCCACTTCTTTGTAACTCTATTATGTATATTGTGGCAAGTTTTGGGCCACGCACTGAATGCAAAAAGTGCAAGTCGAGTTGATGGCATTTAATGGCTCATTAAACGGGGCAAATTTAGCAGGTCAGAGAAGGCGTTGCCAGATCGCCAGGGGCGGTCGAGGAGTGGGCTGGGTGGCGGCACTTTGACACTTTGACGTGGCCCAACACAAAATCAATACAACTTAACTGGCGTAGCGCATTAAAAGGCCACGGAACTAACGCTCTCATGTCCGATAACTAGGATAAGATTTCGATACCATTACTACTTTTAGATTGGGACCGAGGAATTAACAAGATGGGAGGAAAACAACACTAGCTGAAGGGGTAGAAGGGACCCAAGAGAAATGAGAAGATCCATTCCATTGGTTGATGAGAAGAGAGAAGTTTCGAAGAGCCGATAATTTCGGTTCTATTTCAATTTAAAACTAAGCTCTCCAAAGTAGCTCTTTTTCCGCTTGAACTCTTGATTCCCAGAAAGAACCACACTGATAATCGAAAGTCTCTCCACTCGCTCCTAAAAATACCCCAAACCAATTAACAATAAGATTATGAAAGAAGCCGAGAGATTCCTGAGATGATTCCTTCAGATTTGTGGTCTCATTTTGGGTTACAACTGAAAGATTCTAATTTTCTCATAGATAAAGAAACTAAGCGCATAGCTGATGCGATCCCAACTGACCCACCGACTGAAGCTAAAGTCCCCTAACCGACGTCAGCAGCTTTAAGTTTCCGATTTGCCAATCCCCAGTCCAAATTATTAGCTTATACTTTTCGAAGTTAACTCACGACCAGAAAGGCAACTTTCCAGGCGAATCTTTCAAAGGATTTCCTTCTTACCCTCCCAGAAAATCAGCTTAGTAGTCGATGGAGGCCGAGGAGTGTGGGGGAGACGTTTTTGGACCTCAGAAACTTTGACGCAATCTCGTCGATGGGGAAAGGGGACGGGGACTGGGGTGGCAATTAAACGTCGAACACAAACACCGACCGATTTTCCGGGGCATCTTCTGACAGTTTAATTGCGTTGAAGCGGAATCCGCAAGACAAACGAATAAAAACGCAAATCAAACACGAAAATCGAAGGCCCGAAAAAAAGAAAACAAGAAAAACTTTTAGCCTAAACAAAAAGTTGCGGCGAACGTGGCCAATAGGCTGTGGCCAAAGACGCTTTGTTTATGGCCAACACCTCGGTGATTAAGGCTCACGAGTTCATAAAAAAAATCGCCCCAAAATTGTTTACACCAGCCGAAATTAAAGAAAATTTTAAATTGAAATCGAAATCAACAAAAATCGAAATAAACAAAGCAAAAAACTCGCCGAAAACTCATGAAAAATTCGGAAAACTCACACATGTGGCGCGGCCCATAAATTGCAGTTGCCCCAACAATAAAAGCAAACCAGACGCCCCGAGATGATGGAAAACCTGAAAGTGTCAAACGGGACGGGCGGCGAGTCCACTGAATAATTCCTTCGACGGCCAAAGGACAACCGACGGAGCAACCCAAAGTTTTCGGAGGTTTGGTTGCCTTTTCTTGAGTGCCGTTTGCTTGACTGCGCCTGACATTTTGAAATATTTGCTACAAATTTAGCCGCCCCCTCCCCGTCTCGTCCTCACCACTTTCTTCGCCTCGCTGGCGCCGCCTGCTCGTCCTGGGCGCGCCTAATGAACTGCCACAGGCAGGGAACTCAAAACTCGGAGGCCACGCAGCCTTCCTAGGCATGCAAAGGTCCCCAGCTGGAAATCACAGCTGGCCGGGGGAGCTGCTCTTTGGCTTCAAGTAAATTGAGTGTATGAATATGAATGGCAATTGAATTATGATAACATTCCCGAAACTGTCGAATGCGCCTTTGAGTCGCACGCAGTGAAGAGGCCGAAGGACAGCCGAGGAAATGGAAATTCTATGAAATTAAATAAACTTAATGAGGGATAATGAGGGTCGCAATCGACATGTGACAGGATCTATATACAAAAATGATTTATTCAAATCTTTGCCAAAGGAAATATTATTTAATTTGGAAAATTCGGAATGAGGTTTCAAAATGGTCAGGCTGCCCCGAGGAGGCGCCAAAGGCCTTCAAGAAATATGATTAAAATCCTGTTTAGTTATTCTCAGCATGAAGCATTTCCTTGAGGAACACGCACACGCCTGACAATCATTTGTATTTTGGGTTAAGACAAATAAATGAAGTCACTTTGAAGAGCTCAAGTAACTCGTCAGCAATTTAAATACCGAATTTTCCGAAGACTTTGTGAACTTCATTTTGCATTTTTGAAGACAAAGGGACGCTTCCACCTGGTGGCCAAATCGCCGCTCGAGTTTTGCCCAATTAAACCAAAAACTACACACAATTTTGTATCACATTTCAGGGCCCCGCTGCCGTCGGTAAGCCAGGGCAAAATCCCCTTAAATTTGTGGGGCAAACAGGACTCGCATTGTTCAACTCCTTGCGAAAATTGGGACGCATAAATATGCAGGGTGCTGCGATAAGTCAGGCGAGCGCCAGGCAGGGCGGGGCAGGTTAGCCGACGACAGACAACATACGATACATAAATATGCACTTGCCACGGCCCCCAGCACCGCCCCGCCCGCCCAGCCACACCTGCATAAATAAGCAGGCGGAGCAAAGGAGCCTTGAAGGGACCAGGGAGCGGGGCTCTTAGAGCCCGGACCATTTGGCGTTTGGAAAAAGGCAAAACGGGCAAACAGGAAAATTCATAATGTATGTTTGTATTTGAGTGCCACGCCCCCGCTCTACCGCCGCCAGCGTCGTATGTGCCTAGCCGGTGGCTGGGGTGAGGCGACCCTGAAGCTGCCGAAAATGGCTGCCATAAAAATGCCATCTCATTTTCTGCTCGCAGGGGGGCATTCGGTGCCTCACGCCACACCAACTTCAAATGTTATTTAGACAAGATGAAGCACTTAAGAATGCGGTGAGGGTGTGCGTGGCTGTGGGCTGCTTCATCAGCAAAAGCGAAGCCGATACGTCTGCCTGTCCGGCGATCCGCCCTGCTACGTCCGTCAGGTGATAATGAGCTCACTTACAGCGCCACACACACACGGCCCCTCCAGCCGCCCTGCCCCTGGCCGCTAGTTAAGCGGGTAATGATGCATTAAAAAGGCAAATACCGTTGCCTACATTCGTGCGCAGTGCGTCGTGAGTCGACTGCCACTTATAATTGTTGCAGCCGCCCGCCTTAAAGGGCAGGGGGAGGAGGCCTAGGACGAGCCAGAGTCACGCCGCCTGGTTGCCTTAATGGGGCGGTTTATAATGGCAGGCAGGCGGTGTCGGCCAACTTGTCTGTTGACTTTGCAGTTTATTTTTGATGACTTTTAATGGTCCGGTGAAGGATCCGTTTTCGGAGGGGGCAACTGAATATTTGATATTCATTTTGTGGGCGGCAAGGAAAGCTCACAAGGCCACAAACCTTTGCAACGGTGGCGTCAAAACAGCATCAACACAAACATTTCACTCAAATGAGATTCATGAATGATTCAAAAATTCGGACACTTTGTCCTCCAGGCATTTGAGATTTAAGCCGAATTGGTCTTCTTTCCTTGGGTGGTTGAGTGGTTAGTTGGTTGCTTGATGAGCTTGTGGTTTGAGTGAATACTTTATGAGTGTTGAGGGGCAATCAGAATGAGTACATTGTCGCTAATTCAATTGAATATATCTGAATATGAGAGATATTTCGGCTCCTCAATGAATACTTTTTGAATACCAAGATCTTGGAGTTCTATTACAGTATTCCCGTCAACCTAAATTACTTCGTTATTTCCTGAGTCCCCAAGCTCATTTGCCCTCCGAGTGACCCAACTGATCCCCAGCAAACACAAACTTAATGCCCTTACTCAAATTATATTAATTGCTTTCATTGGAGAAAAACAGCCAACACAAATATGAAAAGACCACAAAACGGAGTCGCCACAACCCAATTGCCCGGACCCCACCTGATTCCACCGCCTGTGCCTGCCATCGCCGCAAATACATCGGAGTTCCAGCCGCAAACGGCAGGACACGGAGGTTTAATTATGTATAATGTTGTGTTGCTTTTATGAAACCACTGGGAATTCCACACACACGCCCAACCACACACCGGCATTTATTGTTCACCCGCTTGTTGGCTTGCCTGCGGAAACGGGGACTGGGATCGGTCAACTATTTGTACAGTTGAACTCTGTTGTGGTTTCAGAGGCAATTTGAATAAGAGAGCGGCCTGAGTTCGTTTTGTAAGTGAGAATGCTTGCTGAAGAGTTACAAATAATTTTCTTCAGAAGCTTCGGCTTAGGTGACTCTATTTTGAAGAACTTTCTAGAGAAAATGTCGTGGGGAAATAGAAAGAGACGAAGTGAAGGAAAGCAACTGAAGTCAGCCTACCAAAGGTTCCCATGTTTCATCCATCTATTCTTTCTTTTTTAGCAGTAGAACTTTTTTATGACCGTTTAATAACTAGAACTCCTTAAGACTCTTGGCAATTATCTGGGAAATCCACAGAAAGCTAGAAAACCCCTTCCAGTCGCCAGATTCATCTTCCTCATGGCCAAAATAACTGTAGCACACCAAATCCTGCTTTCTACCCTTGTTCTCCGCCGATCGCTCACTATAATCGCCTCGGAGGTGACATTCCGAATTACAAACTATTCACAAAACAATGTCCGCTCTGCTGGGAGGGCCATGTTGGTTTCTTATTTAATTTCCTGTTTGTTACCTGAGGGACAAGCAGCAAGGTAACCGATAGCAATCCAAACAACCACACACAGGACACTGAAAGGGACAAAAGGACAGTAACAAATCGCTGGATGTTTTCATTTCCTCAATGCCAACGACATTTGTCTCACTCACGTAGCACACTCATTGATTTTGGCCGCCCGAGGGAACAACCAGCCAGCCAGCCAGATAGCCAGACAGGTGAGTAGGTTTAACCAGACAAGCGAATTAGGCATACGCCCCGTGCGCCCCTGATTGCCGGATTCGTAATTGAATCATACACAGCTGACTAAACACACCAAGCCAAGCCAGCCGAGCATCGCAAGGGGTTAAAGGATATGGACAAAGTTCCCCAGAAGTCAAATGCCTGCCACGCCCTCGCCCCCGAGCAGTTTAAACTTTGGGTCGATCGGCCTGACAAGTCGGGTAATTTATGGCCAACCAGAAACGAATGGCAGCTGCGGCAAGTCAACTGTTTTTTTCGGCCACTCCACTACCGATGTCATTGTCATTATCAGCTGGCCATATAATAACCCGAAAGTCCACAGTTGCTGCCAGTTGTCGTTGTCGTCGTCGTTGTCGCCGTCATTGTGGCAGCCAACATAAGACCAGCAATTTATGCAGAACGTGCTCAAGTGGGCAAGGTCGGCGAGCAGCCACAGGCGCGCTGGGCTCATTATCACGGTGATGTCCTCGCCGAGCCCCAGGGCAGGGTGGGAGCGTGGCAGTAACCACAGCCGGGCTGGCTGGCTTAGGTGAACTTTGATAGAAAAGTTGAAATACAAAACACGCAAAAGTCAAACGACACAGAAACGGCCACGGACGGACGCCAGGTCGAGGGGGCGTGGCTGGCTGGAATGGGTTCCAAAAGGTCAACAGGAGCCAACAAGTCTTAAAAATTCACTTTGTAATTGGATGCTGAATTGGATGTTTTCCCCCACGTCTCTTTCCCCGCCGCTGCACACGCACCAAACACCCAAAAACTCACCGACTGCCTGGCTGGCTGGTTGGCTTTGCCTGTGGGCCTGGCCAGGCTGGTTTAAGCTCTTGAGCCAGTGCACCAGCAGAGCGCAGGTTGTTTCACTGTCTGACCGTCCCCACGACCAGCACTGGGATGCCAAGGCGTCCTTGATATGATTCGGTGTTTTGGCCATAAAGCCGGAATGTCGGCCTGGCTGTCTGTCCGACTGTGGCCCGTCGTGTTGAATTTGCGTTTTGGGTGCTTTTTTCAGCTCTTATTTCCCACGAAAAGCCCCTACGGCGGAGGCGGTAGGAGGAGTTCCCTTTTAAGTGCAAACAGAGGGCTGTTTTTGGGGGGAATTAGAAAGTTCCCTTAATTTATGGAACATTTTAAGCACTGTCAATTTCAATAAGGTATTTTTTTACGGGTAATCAGACTCATTTGACTTACAACTTTGAGGACCAAATTGAGCCTAAATGACGTGGGAAAAAGAATCTGTTAAAGAGCTGAAAGTTGAAGCCAAATTCAAGTCTTAAATTTTTCCTCTCTCAGCTCTTTTAACATTATTTAATCTAATGCAACCCTGGGTGATTATTTTCTCACCCACAAAACACTGGAATTATTTTTCGTTCTTCAGGTTTTTCAAGCTTCCCTGCCCGCCATCCCACCCCCCACGACGCATCCACTTCAGAGCTGTCGAGCTCCCCCCCGCGGGTGGAGCAATTCGAGGGCTGTATTTTTGTTGGTTTTATAGTTATTGCTTCTGTTCTTGTCGTCGTCATGGTGGCCGTTGATGTGCGCAGTGCAATCCTGCGACCCGACGACCCGGACCGAACCCTTTATCCTCGGGTATTTACATCCTTTTCTGCGGAACACCCGCCCAGCTTTTTTATTTTATGCACATTTAATCTTACGACAACAAAAATGCTGTAAAATTGTTTACGACTCAAAGCGACATGAACAATTCCATCACACGGCGGTCGGCCGGGCGTCTGCCCATCTGTCCGGCTGTCTAGCTAACCGTCTGCCCGTCTGTCTACACCCTTTTGTGGTCCGTTTGGCTCGGCATATGCAAAAGATTTCCCCGTCCAACTTACCCATTCAAATTGAAGTGCCGCCCGCTGGCAAATCTGGTGAGTTGGTCGACGGCAACCTGTTGGCCCCCGCGGTGGGGTGGGTGGGTGGTGTGCTCACTGATTTAGTTCGATTTAATTTTTAGCTCTCATCAAATTCATAATTCACGAACGACAACGAGGCTCGCGTATTTCAAATAATAAAAAGCAAATCCGTTTTTATTTTTATTTGATTTCTAAATGGGATGTTCTTCTTCTTGTTGTTGTTTTTATTGTTGTGTGGAATTATTTGAATGCTGTGGGCAGACACTTTTCCGCGTTGATTCTGAGAATTCCAAGCGTTTTGTTCAACGAGTAAAAGCGACGCGAGCGCGCGCGGGGAAACCGAAAAGAGAAAAGTCAACAGCCGCAGTTTTCTTTAGATTTTCTTTAGATTTTTTTGTTGCTTTTTAATGGGCGCGTTGTGTTTTGTGATCTTTATCAGGTAGTTGAATCGATTATAGCTATAATATAGTTAGTAATATCGCTTAAATTGTCGAAAAATAGAGGTGATTTCTAGTTGTGTTGCTTGGTCTCTCCAGTTGAAGTTTCAGTTGCGAGTTATGAAAAATATACAAGTCCTTCTTTATAGTATTTCAGTTTTATTTTGTGGAGGGGAAGTTCATCAATCTTTGGGTTTGTTTAGTTGTTGGTCGCGATACTTTTGAAAAAAATCCGAAGGTTGCTTGTTTACCTAACGAGTTTTTAATCGCTCAGATTTGCACTCCCCAACCCGCACTCAAAAACGCACTCACACTCATGAGTCATTAAATGACTTCCTAGGCGACAACCTGGACAAATTTGGAAATGGAAAGAACCGCTGATTCATCCTTTCTATTCTAATCTTAAAGAATCTCTTTCCCCATCAGCGATGCCTCGTCTTTAGTTTCGAGGAAGAGGAACAAGAAATCAGTGTAGGATTCGTTCGTTAAAACGGATTTGCCGCCACAAGCTTCTCCCTTTTTTGCCTTTATTTTCCTTAACTTGGCATTTAATTTGAAGTTTCCTAAAGTTCGGTTACTTATTTTAATAAGTTTTAAGAACTGCATAGAATCCTTTGACTTATGAAAACCCCAGCAATTCCTTTGCATCCCTATTATCCGAACAACAGCATTGAAGTATTTTCGCTAAAAATATTTTTCGAGGTAACTTTCTTGGAATTCTCCATCTCTCGGTTGTCGCTTTAGGGAAATTGGAAAACTCCGAAAGCTGGCTGGTTGCCTTGCTCACCCACAGGTGCATACTCAGTCCCCGCACGCACTCCACCCCACTCCACTCACTGAGTCCACTCACACTCTACTCATTCCTAGGGAATTCTCTATGTAGGCCAAAGTTGCTGAGTTCAGGGAGCCTCTTGTGTGCGTGTGTGTGTGCTGTAGTTTCTGTTGTTAGATTAGAAAATTCATCACTGCCACTAGCACACACCAAGAAGCGGAGGACCTGGTACTTTGCCTCTGAGACGGCTATTAAAACGGGTTAAAATTGCTTGATTACATTAATTATTCAGTGGAAATGTCGTGCGCTGCAACTGGAATACCAACAAAGGCAAACACACACCCCGCACACCCTTACAGTTATGCAAATTGATTCACATTCGTGGCTTTCGGGCCTCCAGTCAGTCAGTCGCGTTTGTCGGTCGTGAAAAGCAACTCCAAATCCCCACAACTTCCAGGAGTTGTTGCGCTTTCACACACACTAGCACACACACAAACTAGGGCTAACACTCATTGGGCACTCAAAGACTCACACGGCCACTCGGTTGACGTTCATGCGTTCGGCTTGACGGAATTGCGGGCACTTTTCCATTCAATTTGAAGTTCTCTTCTGGTGTTTTTTTTTGGGTGGCTGTATTTTTTGGTTGATTATTGTTTGTCTGCTGTGCTGGATGCACTTTCCGAGGCGCCCTGGCGGCCAACACCACGTCCAACTAGCGACTGACTGGCTGGCTGGCCAAAACACACATATTGCGTATACGCGACGTTGTTCGTTCGTTCCGTTGCCGTTTTTCGGAGTAATTGGCCGGCAGCTGCGCAGTCGGCTGCCTTCTCCTGCCAAAGAGCAGCCAAGAGACGCGTCAGGGCTGTGAAGAGAGCGCGGCCAAGAGAAATGAATCAAGCAAGTGGTTCGACGTCGGCCAGCGGAAAGGTGACAAGTTCATGGAAATTTCATTGTGATAACCTGGGGAGCAGTCTGGCGGGCACTCAAATGTGGAGCGGATGTAACTGTATAATTGATATTGGCTTCGATTCATGAAGGACTGAGTAGTCCATTGTCCCCCGCACCACTGCCGAATTGCCTGAATGAAGGCCGTGATTTCCACAGGGTCGACTTCTATTTTCCTTTCCCATATTTGTTATTTTTAAATCCACGAACAGTGTAAGTAATTTTAAAGAATTTCCAAAAGAAACCCGCCTGCCGTTGGCCCAATTTCAAGAAAATTCAAGGTCGTTTGAAGGGACAACCTTGGCCGGCTGACCTATTAAGAATTTCCAGCCACAATAAAGGGCTTTTCGAGGCCCCAAAACTACCACCGAATATTCCTCCCGAAAACCCCTAGTTATAAAAAGAAACACTGAATGTTTCGACAGTTCAATTGGGAAGGCCATTAGTTCCTTGTCCAAACCGCAAGCTAATTGCCTGCCTGAATAGCCTTC